>JAPTHN010000015.1:19041926-19281724 GCA_026936325.1 Platynereis dumerilii
TAAAAAAATGTTACATGCAACTCAAAATTAACCTTAACTTGTCCCAAATTGTGATGTGTTCACAGATAAACCCAATGTCTTACTATCTACAAAGTCTATATCAATCACAATAATACTGCTTTAGGATGTGTTAACATCATAGCTTCAACTGACACCTGAAGACATAATCACACTTTGTCATGGACAATGGTTGAACCAGCAGTTAGCATGGTTCTGATACGACATGAAAGGACAATATCCACCATCAAGCATATTGTGATAATTGGATTGGTAAGAATATACCAAGAGTTGCAAACCACAGGAATAACAGAATACTATCACAACTATAAAAGGCCATACCCGGCAGTGCATTAGATGGAACTCCATGCATTGAGGTTCCAGCCAGTAGTCTTTTGTAAGTTCCGAGATGCAAACATATTTTTTCAAACCACCTCACCCCCTTAATGAGGTCAGTTTTTTACTTTGCTCTTGCAAGACCATACCAATTATTCAGCTCAAGACTGTAAATTGTTACTTCAAAGACTTGCTTGTGGTTCATAAAGCTTCAGATATCTTATAGAGCAACATCCATCAGATCATAGCCACAGGAATGAAACTTCCATAGAGAAACTGATCTGGTTGCTGCCACCGGTAAAGACTATTTATAGCATTTCCTGAGGTAATGAAATACATAACAGGAGGATCAAACAATGTTCACCATTTTGAACCCACAGAATGTAGAATTTATGGAAAGCATTAAATCTTATCAAAAAGGGTTCAAATCTAGATTAGAATAGTCTGACCTGAGTTCAGTTAGAGAGCATCGAGATATTCAATTGCAGCCAATATTTAATTTTATAAAGAGAGTAAAAAAAAGTAATTTTTCCCATATTTGGACATACTTCTGTCTGTTTCTGGTAATTCAAGTGACTGGTAGATTCTGATCTCTGCCAGCTAATAGTCACTACAATCATTCCAGAATGCACTCTTCATTCTTTACTAGGATGTTTCTTGAGCTTCTAAGCTTCTCATCTCCTACACATGCAAAGGAGCTCTTACAGTTTTGTGTACCTTGTAATCATACATGATTCAATGCGCTGATAAGTGAGCATGCTTAAATGAAGGAAGGTAATGCATACATCATGCCCCTCAATAGCTTTTAGTGAGTAACATAATGGCTTTAATCATCATTTGATTATTAGTCTTCAAATGTGTGTCAGTGAATCGTAAAGGCGGTGGCATCGCAGTTGATGTGTAGGCCTACAGTTTCACAGAATTGTCATATAGAGCATGCTGATGTGATTTTTAATATGGCCAGTTTGGATGTGTATCCTTCTTTGTTGTACTGTATAGCTTTTTTTTCAAATAAATACAGCAATGCAAGTGACTCATAATTGATTATTTCATTTTAGGCATCAGATGTAATAAATCAGAAATATAACACCAGTATTTTCAGGGACACAATAAGATTTAAGATTGTTAGGAATCATCCTGGTGTGACACAAATTGAATGAACATGTGGAATGTGGAGGAGTGAGGAATGCAATAAATTGGAGTCAAGATGACAGCTTTGGCACCTACAGCTGCCGGAGTTTGGCTGTCTTCCAAGTTATCCCGAGAGACATCTTGGCAAGTTCCTTTGAAATGCCGCACCCATATTGAGTCATTTGTCTTTTCTATTCACATTTTCCTTGTCTTCCCAGTCTTTCATCTCTTGCCTCATTTCAAAAGAACGTGCCAAGATGTCTCTTTGCAATAGACGAGAGATGGCTTGAATACATGGGAAATGTGATTAAAAAAGACTTTTTAGTTAATATGCACATGTATGTGAAGAAGAGGGATGTCTCTAAAATCCAATATCAGACACTTCAGTAAAGGGCACTACCCTTACAAAACTCACTCGAAATCAATATCAACAATCTGCCGTCCAATAAATGAATCATTTGTTCAGAACATTTTCCCCATGAATTGAAAAATGGTGTGTTAAGAAGTTGTATGTGCCAGGAAGTCTCAGGGAGCAAAGTGAAAACATGGCATTCACATTCAGTTAGTGTGATAATGAAGGCACTTGGAAAAAGGAGCTCTCAATGATGTCCTATGCAGTTTCAGTGTGAGCAATGAGATATGGACAAGAAAAGTTCATTTTACTGTAAATGGTTGCCCTTTCAACACTTTGGGAAACTTGGCTGTCATTATCATTCTCTCACTAAAAGCAGACGGCAACCCTGGAATAACAACAACTTTGTCAACTTCACAAGAAAGTATGAGAGTGAATTTCAAAGCAGAAATTTCAAAGATACATGTCTTGCCTTTACGATTGACTGACCCACAAGCATGTTCTTGGCTCTTCTGCATCTGCTTGAGATTTCCTCTCTTCAAAGGAAGCACATCTAAATGAAAGCCTTCCATTTGACACTTATTACACAAGAAACTCTGCTTTTAGCTTGCAATTAAAAACGTTTTAATTGATTGATGCACTAAGTCTCTTCTTTCGGGACTTACATTGCAAGTACTTAAGCTGACAGTCTATATGTTCGTTCTTCAGAGGTATTTCTTTTCAAAACTTTAAGTTGAAATTTCACCACTTTTATCTATATAATGTGGGCGACTTGTAATAAAATTCATATTCTAAGAGAAACTCTTGTTCATTAAGTATAGTAATGTTGCTTTTGCAAAGCATTGCCAAAAAAAGGTTTCGCTGTAGAGCCTTTTAATTTGGTAGCTGCTCCTGTTTACATTTTACTGCCCTGTGATTGGTGCAGGCTTTGTACCAGGCGATATAACCTTAGCAACATACCCACACAAACAGAAAGCAGAAGTCAATTCGGTGGTGATTAGTGAGCTGAAGTCGGGTCCAGCAGGGGCCTCAGGTTGAGCGTCAGCTGAGGGCCTCATGCTGCGTTAATCTGAGAATGAATTAAGGAGGTGTCTATTCTGTAGAAAGACAGCAACACCTAAAACATTGACACCAACAGAAACATAGACAGGGTATAAATATTTTCACTACAAGGTGCCAAATTAGCCCTTGCCATGCCATCTACCAATCAAAGAACCCGGTTGGATGTGGTTTGCAACTTCACAATAGGTTCAACAGAGATGCAAGATATGTGACATCATGGCCAAAGTATGTCATTCCAGGTTAATTTAGCAATCACTGAAAAACAAAGCACAAGCACTAACCACATAAATATATTGTTCCCCGAAAATTTTCGGAGGTTTAAAATGCCAAATGGTGGATAGCCCTCTCTCCACCAAGCTGGTCTGAATGACATAGCATAGCCTGGATCATTCACGCCTTCTTATACTGTAGATGGCGTTTACGACTTTAAGTTAAACTGGTGACTACAATATATCTCTATTTCATGGATATAATCAATCCACCTTCATAAAAGCCTGATAATGTAACACTGCAAATGCCTAGCTCCCTACTATACCCTTTAAAAAAGAATAACAGGCTTTTCATAGCCTAATGTCATTGGTGAGTTTTGACCAATACAGAAATTGTTTGCTCATCGTATCATACATATGAACAGTTGAACACCAAACCAGTGAATAAGGGAGGTAACATTGTTGAAGCAGTTTCTCATATCTGTCCCTTTTAAATTTCAGCACTGCATTAGCAGCAGATTACCTCAAGTCAGACATAAAACTGCCATTAGTTTGACAAGAGAAACTTTGAAACAAACAAAGCCAATTCAACATTGAGCCAACAGGCAGGATTTCATTCTGACCCAGATTAAGCCATGTTTCTTTAATGTAGCCCAGAAAATCCAATTGAAAAGGGAAATTAGAAAAAGACAATGCATCTTCACATAATCCAATAAAATTGACTTTGTAATCAAAATCAACCAAATGTAACATATTTTCTAAGTTTTCTGCACAATAAAACTTAAATTTTACAAAACACAGATGTGAAGTGAACATTTTCTCTTCAAAATACACTCAATACTTATCACTATCTCAGTCTAAAGAGGTATGCAAACATTTTCAATGACCCATTAATTTTGGTCTCAGTTGACTGTTGGGGCCACGTGTGCTCTCCAGAATGTGCAAGAAAGACCAATGCACTTGGGCCACCGTCATGGGACCTCCCATTCTACTGTTCACTGAGCATGAAGTGACAGTGCTACCATCAGTGCTACAACCGGCTCAACAGCTCCAGTCACAAGGGTGCATTAAACCCTCTCATCTGTCAGCAGGCCGTTAGGTGACTACATTTCTCCTTGACATAAATAGCTGGCAACAAGCAACAGCAGCAGCTATATAATACTTAAAACTGTGAACTCCAGGTGTAGACTCAACTGAGAATTAAGCCAACATGAGAAAGCATTTTTAGAGAATAATACGCTCTGTAGATAAAACTATTGTTATATGATTATGGTCTCTTTGCTGTGTAAGATGAACTCCTGGTCCAGCGGTTGAAGACATAAACACTATTAATTCTAAGAAGTTTTGTTTTATACGGAAATGGAAAAGTTGTCTTGGAGACCTCCCTTGAGGAGCTACTATGTCTAACCTCTTTCCAAGCAGTAGCAGCAAAATACATGAGCACTCTTCCAACCCTGGACTTAGCAATACGGCAAACTACAAGCACCAAGACTCCTTGTTCAGCACATCAACATTATTTCAGGCAAGCAAACCTTTTATTGATCTGACTTGGTCATTGGGTTATAACAGTGAAGGAATCTGGTTGTGTTATCGTCAACCAAGCGAAGGTTAATTAGATAACTGATAAACAAGCAGAGAGACCAATATTATAATCATTCATTAATTTTGCAATTTCTTTGAGACAAATGCATTACTTACTGCAAAATACAGACTTGATTTATAGACCTATAGTGACAATGATTAACACCTGGCTAAAGCCTTTAGATCAAAAGATCAAAGAATACAAACTCATTTAACAACCAAATGATCACTCCTGCAAGGAAGGCGACAATCAAATTGTGTTGAAAACATTTTAAGGAACAACAACTCTTGCCAAAAGAGTGAAGCTGGTCCATTCATCAACCTCATGTTATGCAAGTTCTCTGCCCATCTCATAACTGAAGCATTAATCATGGCATTTAAATGACAATTCATTATTGCCACAAGCATTGGTTGGGAATTAAAATCAGTGTGATTTTAATTGCTTAGGTTACCACTGAATGAGGAGGGGCAATACATTTCAAAAATTGTTCACATGCACCTTAAAAGTAACCTCAACTAGTCTCAAATTGTGATGTGTTACTGATTCACCCAGAGTTTTACTAACTTAAAAATCTATATCAATCACAGGAATAATGCTTCAGGACATGCTAACATCATATCTTCAACTGACATCCAAGAAAGGCGGTGAAAATGCCTCTTGAAGGTCACTGAAGACAAAATCTCACTTTGTTGTAGACAACCAGCGGTTAAGGTGATTTGGGAGCATCATCAAAATTATATTTTAATTGAGAGGACCTTAAACTTGTTGGAATGCCATGAAAATTAATTTTAAGTCAAAGTGTGGTATTTTAAAAATGATATTTACAGTTACACGATTAATGTCCTTTTCATCAGCCAAAAAAAGGAAGTCGAACATCTTAAACAAAAGGATGAAAATAACTTGGAACAAGCAAATCGAATTAATGAAAAAAAAAGTTTATTTGACTGCAGACGAGAGAAGAATATTTCACCTTCAAAAAAGGACCTAAAATATTGTAAGTAGTATAGCTATTTCCTTAAATCAAATCTGTCACCAGACTGAAGTTGTCATAATTCCATGTTGTTGGTATAACATGACATTGTGAAAAGGGTATGCGATATTGAATAGATGAGATATTGAATTCCAGCCGCCAAACAGTCTGATAGCAAAACCACTCTCCAGTCCAACGAGTCCATTTACACTATATACACTTGACCATTCAATGTTGAAGGAAGCAAAAGAGTCAGCACGGGAGTACCTCCACTTGCAGGATTACTTAACTGGATTTGCTACTATTTGATTTACTTTTATTGACACTGGGTGAACATTACTATTTCCTAGTAGCCATTGACCCAATTTGAAAGTTCTCATACCTTTTACTTTGTCTCAATCTCATTTATCAACTTAAATTGGTCACAGTTATAGAATTTCTCTATTGCTTGCGGCATCTACTAAGCAACAGAAATGCACCTTTTCCTTTTCCTAAAATAATTGCTACACTCGTCTTGCTTCCAATCATGCCAATTTGATTCTAAAAGATCTTAAGGGAGAAAAATATGGTTAAAATGCAATAATCAACAAAAGGACAGAGGGAAGATGATATATAATGATAAAAACATAGGCTGCGCAGCAGCAAACCTTCAGCGAATAACACATTTAGAAGATTACGATTATGCCATAAAATTGTTGTGTTTACCAAATTCCGTATATTATAGGTATGCAAGAGTGGTCGAGTAATGGCGTTCTATTATCTGTTATTTGCCTGCTGCCCTGCGATCTGCCTGTGTGCTTGCCAGGTTGTGTAAAAGCAGGGAAAGGCCTTATTATACTAATTTACTTATATTATGGTACGGTTTTGTGCATGTACAAAGTTTTCCCAATCATTCAAAAAGTGTTAAATACAAGTGAAAAAGCACTGCTACATTGTATAGGTGATATGTTTAGGAAATGGCATTGCTGTATATGCAATAGTGGGCACATTTTGGCTCCAATAAGAAAATAAGTATTTTTAAAATTCTTTCTCAATATTGCAAAAAGTATAGAATATGTGTCAGACCATGAAAAGGCACAACTAGACCACATAAGTCATATGTGTACCAAACTTTATCCATGTACATGCAATAGTGACCAAGTCTTGGGCCAGAAACAAAAAATATATTTTTTCTCTTTTTTTTTCAATATTTCAAATAGCATTTAATATTTTCCACCAGACCTTTCAAAGAGCACAACTAGACCATATGGGCCATGTGTGTACCAAACTTTATCCATTTACATGCAATAGTGACCGAGTCTTAGCCCAAAAAGCTAAAAATACATATTTTTCTATTTTCCAAATTTTTGCAAAAAGTATAGAATATCTATCAATGAGACCATCAAACGGCAAAACTAGACCATATAGGCCAAATCTGTACCAAATTTCATAAGTGCACATGCAATAGTGGCTGAGATTTGGCCCGGAAATGAACAAAAATAATTTTTATATTTTCTCAATTATTTCAAAAAGTATTGAATATCTATCAATTAGACCATCAAAAGGCACAACTAGACCATACATGCTATATGTGTACCAAATTTCATCCATGTACACTCAATAGAGGCCGATTGCTGGCCCGGAAACGATCTATCCGTACAACATTTTTACCCAAGTGATTACAACACCTTCTTCGAACTTTGTTCGCTGAAGGTAAAAAATTTTGTAATCACTTTTGCAAGAAGGCTCATTACACCGCTCTCTTACAAATGAAGTATTGTCTTTTAGAAAATGGAGCATCTCAGGTCACCCCCAAAGTTCCATTTACTCTCCAACAAGACCAACTAGTCATCTCTGATGCTCCGATTGTGTACTGATTTTGGTGCTATTGCCTGCAAATAATCATGCAGCAACCTATTCCAGCTGATTCTACAACTGACACTGCTGCTTTAGAGAGTGATGTGATCACAGTGATACCAGCCACGACCCCCAGGCAATCATGCCTAAACTGATGCTCAACTGCTTGATGAATGTGACAGACCAGCTAGCAGAGATGTGACAAATAGCCAGGCATGCACACCAGACAATATGGCACAACTTTGGCCAAACAAGGATACTACAGCAGGCTGAGGTGATTCTGGGATGACCTTAGCCATGTTACATATCAATTTGGTGTGATCTTGAATACGATAAAAGTAGTAAGGTGATTGCCCATGATCACAATTACCAAGTACCTCTCAAACATTCATGTTATATTCCAGCCATGCGGTATGAAGAAATCATTCGATCAGCTAAAGCCTTACACTAAATTCATTAACTATCACTGAACAGTGCCTTGAATGCCTATATTTCTGTAAAAAAACAATAAACGCAAGATTATTCAATACTTTTTTAAGGCTTCCTGCACATGGAAAGCAAATATACTTTGCTTTACATCAAAAGAAGAGAGTCCACAGGGAACTGCAATTTATAATTAGGTCTTGACTGTCAGAAGAGAGAGACACACAACGTAATCAATCCTTAAATTAAATTGCTTACTGACCATATTAAATCAGTGAAATCCAAAGCATCCATGATTTGCTTACACAAAGTTTGTAGATATAATGTAACTGATGTTATTGAACTTTGATATGACTTGAAAGAACAACATCCACCATCAAATATCTATTGTGATAATTGGATTGGTATGAAAGTATCAAGAAATGCTAACCACTGGAATTGCCTGAACAAGTTTATGGAATTTATGTTACATTTATGTCATCATATACGAAAGGCCATACCTAACAGTGTGTGAAATGGAACTCTATGTATTGAGTAGGCAAGATCATTTCATCTTCACAATTCGTCCATCAGTTTTAAAATCAGTATTTGATCAAATAAAAGTGCCTCTCATACATTTAATTAACATTTCATTTCGTCATGGTGTATTTCCAGACAAACTCAAACAAGCTGTAATTACCCCTATTCACAAGCAAGGTAATAAAAAAATTGTAGGTAACTATCGTCCAATATCAGTTTTAAGTGTTTTTTCCAAAATATTTGAAAAAATTATGTATAAACAGCTCAACAACTATTTAACTAAATATAATATTTTATATTTACACCAGTATGGATTTCAAGAAGGCCATTCTACTGATCAAGCACTTGTTACGGTTATAAATTTTATACATAATGCTCTTAATGATAAAGAACAAGCCATTGCAGTTTCAATTGATTTAAAAAAAGCATTTGACACTATCAATCACTCGATCCTACTTCGTAAGCTGTCACGCTACGGTGTAAAAGATAATGCCCTTTCTTGGCTCGCAAGTTACCTCGAGAATAGATATCAGAAAGTTAAATATAGTCCAACTGTTTTTTCTGAGAATGAATTAGTGAAATGTGGAGTCCCCCAGGGTTCTACCCTTGGCCCTCTTTTATTTTTACTTTATATATTAATGATTTACATTGTACTAGTGACATACTTACTTTTGTTTTATTTGCGGATGACACTAATATTTTTGTAAAAGGCAAAAATTTAAGTGAATCAATAGATATTTTTAATGCTGAGTTAGTTAAGCTATCTGATTGGTTCTCGGCAAACCAACTATCCTTAAATGTTCAAAAAACCAAATGTATTCTTTTTTCTAATAATAGGAGTAATCCTGATATCTTGATTAGGTTAGATGGTATGCTAATAGAACAGGTTAAAGTGATCAAATTCTTAGGAGTTTTTATAGATTATAAGTTAACATGGAAATATCACATTAATCACATAAATAACAAAATAAGCAAATCAATAGGTATACTATACAAAGTAAGGCGCATCTTGAATAAAGAATGCTAACTTAACTTGTACAAAACCTTTATTTTACCGTATCTAAACTATTGTAATATCATTTGGGCTACAACCTACAAAACACCACTTAAACCATTATTTATTAAACAGAAACGAGCCCTTAAAATTGCTCTTAATTTGCATAATTTAACTTCTACCAATACTGTTTTTGAAATTGCCAAGGTTCATTCTATTTATGAAATTAATGATATCCATATATGCATTTTCATGTTTAAGTATACTAATAATCTATTACCATTAAGCTTTACAAATATGTTTCAACTGAGAAGAAATACTCTGTCATTATCAACAAGAAGTGCTTCTAACTTGTATTTACCTTTTCCAAGGATAGAAAAATTCAAATTTTCAATTTTGTATATGGGACCCAAATTATGGAATTCATTACCAGATAGTATGAAAAACTTTAATACATTAGTCCAATTTAAAAATAACATTAAGAAAGTCATGTTTGTATCAAACAATAGGAAATTCTGAATCTAATTATCTTTTGTACCATTATTTAGTTTACTAATATTTCTTGTTTAATTTCACTGTACAAACTGATTTATAGTTCTCTCTTGTGTGTGTCTGAAGCTATATGCCTATTGCGTAACTGTTTTCCAGGCTAACAAGCCCCTCGGGGTTTTACGCCTGAATGTGATTGGAACCGCAAATGTTGTAATTTTTATGGTGAAATAAAAAAATAAAAATAAAAATAAAAAAATAACCATTTCCATTATGCTTTTATTGTAATCTTTCATTCTGTCCACTCATGTGTAAATAATCATCTTTCCGAATAAAGCAAATCAAAACATCATTAATGGCATGATCAGGAATCGTATATTCCAAAACCACTTATACAACGGTAAGATGACATCTATCAGGTCAACCATGTCGAGATTCCATGTGGCTCATTTTTGTATTGAAAAACTTTGATCGTTTTGATCGTTTCATAAATTCTCATCAGCGACATTGTGATTATTTAGATAACATTTTCAGGCAATTATTTATAATTGCAGGGATTCTTGCCTTTTATAAAAACCGGGACAGCTCAATCATACTTAATTACTCAACATTTGCAAATAATTAGTGGCACTGGGTTTAAATCTTGCATGCCATTTCACAATTACAGTTGCATGAAGTTTCAAAAGCCAACAAGGACACAAAAGTACCAATGAGACAATGTCTTGTGGCAACACAAACGAGTGTATGGAAATGTTGGAGAAAAAATAAACAACAATTCAGCAAAACAGACTAGTATAGTGATAACCTCAAATATTATGACTGATCATCAATCATGGGTCCTGATTTTAAAAAGCTTTTGGAGCCAATCAGCTATGCGATCTCCATGACAACATGCTGGATGAAGGTTAAAAAGAACATTCCCAATTGTGATGATAAACTAGTGAGGAAGCCAATCAGATCACCACCAAGATAAACAGCACAGCGTCATCCACTTAAGAACTTTTTCCATTAACTCTTACCTCAGGGGCTAACCTAGTTGGCCCAAGATAAATTATCCCAAATTCATGCTATCATGTAGGAAAATTTGTAATCGGACAGTAGGGAAGCCTGGTCATTGAATGTCTTTGGTCAAAGCCTGATGGATGAGTACTGTGATAACACTTTGCTCCACCCTTCGATTACTCTGCAAAAGATATGCTGTCTATGTTGTTCAACTGATAGCTAAACACCCGAGCAATTGTGAGCATTTCTTTCTCTTAATAAGTTAATCAGCAAATTAACTTGCCTGAATTTAAGTGATGTTTCTCGAAGAGACATTATCAAAAGAGCATCTATAAAGATAACTTGAATTAAGACAAAACCATTTTAAAATGCTGACATGTAGTTGCTGCACCAAACACTCCATCATTATTCACCATCAATATACGAGAATTATGAGATCCAAAGTGCAGGATCAGAGATAGGTTTTATCGAGAGACAATCTTACAGCTTTATTGGAGGTCACCACAGAGATACCACTGAATGGCTCCTTGTTTATTCCCCCAAAGCCTTATCATCGCCATGTGTCCAAGACAGCAAAGCATAATAATTATTACACTCGCTAGTCACTATCTTTGTCATATCAGAAAGAAATTTCTGGTTGCTGCTCAAGCGGGGTGTTAGGGGACAGCGGGGCCAGTTGAACCAAATTTTTGAAATTGCTATCCTGTGTGCGTACCTTTTCAGCTTTCAAGGAGAACAAAGATGGGAAAGTTAGTTTGAAAAGTTGTCTAAACATCCAACTTTAGTTTTTGGCGTATATGATATATCTTACAATGGAAGACACATGAGCCTCCAAAAAAATTTAAAAAATTGGTTCAGCTGGCCCCACCCGTGGGGCCAGTTGAACCATCCATTGGGGCCAGTTTAACCATTGGAAGGATGATGAGTGAAGTGTGGGGCTGCAGTCCTTTATTGTTGTTAACAAGTTCAGCAAGGACCATAGCATGTTTTGGCTAAATTTGACATGTCTCACACAGTTCAAAGAATAGCCTGGGGCCAGTTGAACCGGTCGCGGTTAAGCATTAATAATAAATTTATTTTTTATTTTAATCCATTGTAAAGGGTCTATTACAAAAAACTGTTTTACTGAATAGTACATCTCATTGTAAGTGTATTTTGCTAAAAATTTGATTAAAAAAAATAATAATAAATTGCCATAAACTCCCCGGTTCAACTGGCCCCGCCTGGACTTCCATGTATCTATATATAGCCTGGCTGCACCCTTTTTGTAGGAAACCATTTTAAGGAGGTGGGTTTCCATCTACACATAACCCATTATCTTATGATGATATGACATCCCTGCAGACCAGGTATTTTAAATGCTATGAAAGCTTCAATCTCAATGTGACAAACTCAGTTTTTCATGCTAAAAACGAAAAAAGTGTGACAGTTTCATTACCATGTGTCTCAGAGCCAAAAGATCCATATGGAAAAGATTAGCCTAATAAGGCCTAACACAAGGTTGTATGTATATTTCCATGCCTGCTCCACCCAGTGAAAAATCAAGGGTGGTTCAACTGGCCTGCCGGTTAAACTGGCCCCACTCTCCCCTATAGCTGTAGGCCACTCTCTGCTGGAGAACTGGAAGCCAGCAACTTACAATTATGGCATCATTTTCACAGAAATTTACTGGTTTCTAAATCTCAACAACCACACAGCATGTATTACGGTTACAAACTTATTAAACATACAAAACAAACTGATGCTCTCAACTCATACACTTTGTGTTAGTTACCTGCATGTTTGCTACATGCAATTGTGCTCAATGTTTCTTGCAAATGAGAAGCAGTACATGTATGATATTGTTTCTATTGCATTAGACCAAATAGAACAGTTACTCATCTGAAAAAAGAACAAAATGAAGTTAAGTTCAAAAGACTATCACAAATATGAAGGTCAACATGAACATTTGGAGAGACCCATTCTGTCATCAGGGCCGGATTACTAAATAGGCTGAAAAAGCTGCAGCTTAGGGCACCATGCTAGCAGGGGGGCACCATGAGCCCTCCAAAAAAACAAACAACAACATTATAATGACTGAAATAAAACATTTATTTAAAAAATTGCTCCACCCCTCAGGTTGCCCTCCTCAGGGTGCCCCACTCCTCAGGATGCCCACCCGTCAGGGGGCCCCAACCCTCAGGGTGCCCATCCCTCAGGGGCCCATCCCTCAGGGTGCCCCACACTCCTCAGGGTGCCCCCCCCCCACTCCTCAGGGTGCCCCCACTCCTCAGGGTGCCACCACTCCTAAGGGTGCCCATCCTTCAGGGGCCCCACCCCTCATGGGGGCCCTGCCTCTCAGGAGGCCCTCCCTCTCAGGGGGCCCTCACTCCCAAGCCCTCCAAAAAATATTTCTTTAAAATGACAGAAATAAAACATGAAACAAAAATTGCCTCCAGGCCCCACACCTAAGGGGGCCCCACTCATCAGGAGGGGGGGGGGGCACTCATTTGGGGGCCCCAACCCTCAGGATGCCCCAATCCCTGAGCTCTCCAAAACAGATTCATTAAAATGACTGAAATAAAACATGAAAAAAATTGTCCCACCGCTCAAGGTGCCCCCACCCCGAGAATGTAAAATTTGTAAATTAAAAATACAAAATCCCTATGTGGTAAAGTATGGGTACAGTTGCCAATGCGAAATAAAACCGTCCTGATCCTGAGGCCCCGCCAGCTCAAGTTGAGCGCCTGCGAAAATCAGGTCTACTCTGGAAATTTGTAATGTAGCTTGGGCGAGGGGGGGGGGGTACCAACTCGGCCGGCAGCTTAGGGCACCATAAAGGGTTAATCCGGCCCTGTTTGACATACAGTGTATTGGTAATGGTAACCCATCAAATAGCGCACCACATGGGTCATGCAGCTGTATCTGTACTTCTGACCATCCGAAAAATGGATTTTGTAATAAATATGGAGACAATTTCCAGGCGGTCTAGAGAATTGATGGCCCTGCATTCCTCTTACTGCTAGGCTAGCGAATGGAACAATCCTTAGGTAATGAGGGATAAAAGAGTATAAATAAGAAAGAGCAAATAGCTATTTTTGCACAAGATGGTGCGACAGCAATAAGCAAACAGCAGTCAGATTTCTTGACAACCTTTTTTTGAGAAGCGTAATTGCAAAGACACGACAAAACACATAGACAATGTTAAGGGAAAGACCAAAAACAAATTTTGTTCTTTTCCCAAAGTACAGACAAAATTACAGACGCCACTCTGGAAAGTGTACTGAAACGTAATGTTGATGAATAGACCAGTTTTATGCCTTCCATAAAAGTGGCTGTAGTTTCATCATAAGTAAAGCGAACAAACAAAAGTTGTTTGATTTTATCAGGACACATACTCAGGTGAATGAAAACTCTCCTTTCACTGTTTTATGATGCTTCAAATAGGAGTCACTTAGACAAAACCAGGCAAAAACACCATTTTTGCAGTATGACTGGGTGTCAAGTGTATTCATACTCCATTAGAAGGATGAAAATGTGTCAGACACATATTTTCTTAGTTGCTTTTAGTTGACCTTTTATTTATTAACAATTTTGGCTCATTGAATCACCATTATTACCTCCTAAGTTGAAATTTTAAAAAATTATTTAAAAATGTGTTTTTTCCTGTTTCATGACTAATTGTCTTTAAATCACATGAAACATGTTTGAATAACTTGTCTAAAATAACATTGAATAATTTAGCCACCTTTCCGCTAATGCACAATGCCTTTGTGGATGTAAGCAAGCATCAGACGTAAGTTTAGACCACCTGATTTATCACACATATTCAAGGAAGTGCTAAAAATAGATCAAGTTTTCTTGTAGAACTTCCCTGACACATAGGCAAGAAAATCCATGCAGAAAATTTTCAGCTGAGCACCTATTTTCCCTAATATTGCCAAAAAATTGACGTGGCCTAAACTTTTGTCCGCTACTGTACATCATACATGCAGATAGCAAAATTGACCTTCCATTGCAATCATTATTTTACTGGTTAGACAACCTGAAAAATCATATATTGTTGCATGAATAGTTGCATATGTTGTTCTTAGTACTTTGAATAAAGTTAATTTTTTTTATTATTCAACATTTTAAAGTGGTTCAGTATTTGTATAGGCTTTCAAAAACGTTCCATGCTCTCATTTTAGCTCAGTACCTATCTCTCAATTGCAAAAATAATCCATAAAAATTCAGACTGGACAAATGACAAACACTAATGCACAGAAAGTCCAATAAGAGACAATGTAATCTAAATAAGGACACATTCTACATCAAAGGGATCATAACAATCTAACAAGTCTTAAAGAGACAAATTGCCTTCTATTTTTTGGCCCTGAATGAAGTCTACCAAGACAACAAAGCCCTTTTGTCAGTAGCAAACAAAAAGCAATTTGAAAGGACTAGGCACTGGAATTCGAAAAAGCTTCATATGAAGCATACCATCTTGGATTTCATGTCTGTGCCTGTGAAAACCTACTTTAGCATTGAGCAGACAGATTCAATCAGGAGGCTGAAGCTCAGACAACGTTAAAACATCTTGCTCCTACAAATATCTTGTCTTATTGCCATCTCGTAAGCAGTACAAATCACAAAATGAAAATATTCCAAGAGAAATGTCAAAGACTGCAATGACAACTTGCTGACAATAAGGGGATTTGTCACTTGTCAGCCCTTCAGCAGAACTTCTTTTATCTCCTTGTTGACACAGGCTGCTGCGTGAGTCACCATTTCGTGATATCAATTACCAAAATAAACAAGATTAGAATCTGATATAGCATACCACATGTTAGTGCAGTGTAGGGGATGGTATAGCTTCTCCTTCAACTCTCACAGGCTGGTAGTACTATTTGCAAAAGCCAGAAACATTTGATGGATACTGACAATTTGACCTCTGATAAAATAGTTACCAGGACAGACAAGTCACTAACCTTCAGCACAAAAGTCTTTCACGGTGTTAATAATAAAAAAGCAATATTTCCTTCAAGGCACCATCTATGAGTTTCACACACACTCCCGGTCTCCCACTATATTGGGAATACAGTAAAACTCAATCAGAATATTGACTCAGAGCCAGAACAAAACCGATTTTGAGGGATTCAGCAACTACAAAATGAAAATATCTAGATCATATTGGGGACATCAAAAGCATCACTGATTCCCCATAGCAAAACTGCCAGACGGGCCAAAGCAATAAGTTGCATATTAGTGCTGCCAAGTGATGCAAATCTAAGTTGACAGATGAAAAATGAATCCAGGATGGATAGCATCAAAAAGTGCTTTATTAAATACAACACAACAGTGGGGTGGGACAATCCGTTATGCAGAATACACTTCAGATCATGGGAAATCATCCATACATTAGCATAGGCAAAGACGAACAAGGGGTATGAATGAAATTTACACAAATCAAAAAGAAGTAAAATAGATTTTGATTGAATGTGGAATTACACAGTGAATTCTATAGGCAGTTTTAATGTCAAATATTGCATGTTGATAAAAATGCTGCCAATAACAAGCTGAAGAACAACCATGTATACTTCCAAAAATTTGAGCCCCCCAACCCATTACAGTATTCACCAAGCATTATGCCGCAATTGTCTGCTTAAATCCGCTTTCAGTTTCAAGTCACCACGAAATCAAGACTCATTTACAAAACAGATTAGACAAAACCTTCAAAAGTATTTTTTAATCTTTTAGAGAGAGTTTCCATCTAGGATATCTATACCAGCCTGAAGCAGTTTACATCTACTCCATTATCTATCTCACCCCAACCCAGATAATATCCAGTATCATAGTTAAGCTACAGTATCCAGAGAATCTACCCTAGACGAATCACTTCAGCCTACCTTTTTAAGATAATGATATTCAAGTTTGACAGTGTCAGCCAATCAGAGACAAGAATGCTTCCTGCACCTCTCCCGATTCAACATTTCACTGCCAATTTTGGAGTAGAATTATTTTACTTCTCATGCTGCACATGAGCGTGTTGCTCGTGCTGAGTAGAGTTCATTCATATGCAATTGCAAGCTGTAGGACGAATGGTTGAGCCGAAAGGAAGCTATGTATAAGACTCATTTAAACAACTTGTAAACGCTACTACGCACGCGCAGTGCTCAAACGTCATTAAACACTGCATGCATATTTGTGTGAATGTTGATTGGTCTAGGTAAGGGACCCTCCTGACTAACTCACTGAAGGCTCTGCTGAAGTGAGCTACAGTCCAACTGAAAAGCAGCTGAGTCATTCAGGGAAAACCAACAAAAAAAAGAAGTGAGAAAGAAGTAGGAGGGCATATGAGAACCTGTAAGCAGTTACACCAATTTCTTTGTGCAATACACAATAAGGCTACATGATCTCAGCTCTGTTTGAGTTAAGTCTAAATCTGCAAATTATGTGTTGATGTGGCCAGATCGTAAAACAAAAATGTTCATAGTAACAATTAGTCATTATTTGCTCTTTGCTGGTGCTGAGAATGCATTGCAGAATGTTCACGAGAGAATAAAGAAATCGGGCTGCTTTTATGGGACCTCCGATTGTGCTGTTCACTGAGCATGAACTGACGATTGTAACATCGGTCCAACAACAGCTCCAGTCACAGGGTGTAATAAAGTCTCTCGTCAGTCAGCAGGTGTCTGGCATCCCTGAGACTACGCTTCTCCTTGACTGAAGTAGCTGGCAACAAGCACTAACAGCAACCATACAGTGCTTCATACTGTAAAGCAATTGCAAGTGCTCTTGGTGTAGACTTGACTGTGTACACCCGCAGTTGGAAAGGATTTCTAGATGATATTACGCTCTGTAAATAATTCTGTTGTTATTTTTTCTTCTGGCTCAGAGCAGTTAGGCCAATTGGGGTCATGAAAATTATCAATGGAGAAGAAGTTGTTCTTGGTCCCAGGTATATCCATGATATGTTGAATTATTGTTCACTGAGACTTACTTACTTACATAACGTTTCAACCTCTCTGCTAGAGGTCTTACTCACATGTGAGTGACACAGGATGGCCGAACAAGACCTCTAGCAGAGAGGTTGAAATGTTATGTCAACAAAAAGTAAGTCTCAGTGAACAATGATTCAACATATCATGAAAATTATCATTCTAATATGTTTTATTTGTTCTCATTTGATGTCAAAAGTCTCCCTTGTACACGACATTCCACATTGTATAACCTCCAAGTATCCGCAGAAGACATTTGAATATTCCTCAGATATTCTTACTGCCATTGATTGGAAGTTCATAACAGTAGGTAAAGGAAACTGGATGTTACAAAAAATTTTCAAATGGTATAAAGGAAACATATTGATAAATTCTCACTTCTGTGAGATAATTTCATTGCACGTTGTAAACCGTAAGAGCTCTTTGGATAATGTCTCTCAGTCTGCCAAAATCCGGAGTTAGTAAACTGAATTTGTAGGCCTTGCAATGATTTGCCAATAACCTTATCCTTTCAATCAGGATATCAAAAGTATATGAACTCATTTAACAACAAAATTGCCTGCCCTAAAAGAAAGGTGACCATTAAATTGTTTTGGAACAATTAGAGGTAACAACAGCCTTTAAAGAAGTGAAGCTGATCTGATCATCAACCTTGTGTAATGTCAGTTTAAATAACAATTCATTGTTATCACAAGCATCGGTTTGAATTAAATCAGAGTGATTAATATCAATTTGATTGCTGTTGAATTCAGAGATGAGATCATATTAAGGCATGGCTTTTGTCACACACAACTTGAAATTAAGCTTAACTCATCCCAAGTTAAAATGCTATAATACACTGGCTGGGACCCAGAAAATGTTGTGGGGGGAAAGAGGATCTATTTGCTTGTTGCATCGTGGAATACATTACACAACTCGGCGTCAATATAATTAGGTATGGAAATATTTAAAATCACACATCAGTACTGAATTCTATCAAGGCTGTTAACATGGATCTTAATATTGTTAACTTCCAATAATTATCTTTCAACCAGTTAACTAGCAAAAACCATTTGTCATTTTATGGCAGAAAAAATATTTAAACCAGATACCTAACTTAGATATCTAGCTTAGTATGACACAATATAAGTGAAAAGACATCATCACTTTAGGATACCCATTTAAAGAGTTGGTACAGTCTGGTACTGTACTGTGGCACTATACATCCCTTATCTACAAAAATATTGAGTTAAGTTGTGTGAACATTGTGTCTTCAACTACATGTACAAGCTCAAATCAGGAGTAGTTTTGCAGGTGAAAAGCTCGACGATCAGGCTGCTGCATCCCCGTTTTAAAAAGGAATAATCCAAGGCAAGATACATAGTCTCCATTGAAATGTATCATTAAGTATGGCCTCCAGGAAGTGAAAGCAAAGCCCTTAGGAAGGCAGAAAAAATCCTCATTAAGGTTTGAGACAAATTGAATTGCACTGTATAACAGACAGCTAAGGTGGAATGATCATCTACACGTATAAATCTTTTTGATAAACAGGACCTTCAAATTATCCTAGTTTCAAAAACCGTTCCAAGTCAAAGTGAGAGGGTAAAAAATAAAAGAAATAAAATAATCTGCAGAAAAGTAAAGATTGATGAGAAATGTAGGGAGACTGGCATTTATTCATTTTACTGCAGACAAGAAAAAAAGAAGAAATTGAAACGAATATTCTAAATTCAGAGGCAAAACTACTTCTTGTTCACTTACAGGAACTGCTTAAATGGATTAGCAGCTATTTGATTCACTTTCATTGGCATTGGGTATTCCCCTTTCACAGTACCATTGAACCAAAGCTATCATACCTTTTATTTACCTCAATTTACCTCAATTTCATTCATTAACTTCAATTGCCCACCGTTACATAAGTACTTTCAGCAAAACTATGGCTCCTGTTCCCCGACAATTACTTCACTATTCTTGCTGGTTATCACTCAGGCTTGATTCTACAGTAAATTGGAAGCAAAACATGTGATAAATAAATAATAATAAAATTAAGAATTTGTATAGCGCTGGTTCCAGGAACACTGCTCACCAGCGCTTGGGAATCTTAAACGTAGTATCTTTGGAATAGATGTGTTTTCAATTTTTTCTTGAAGGTTTGCAGAGAATCAGACATTCTTACTTTATCAGGAAGGGTGTTCCACAGCTTTGGTGCTGAGCATGAAAAGGCTCTGTCTGCCATTTTATTTCTGTTACAAACACTTGGTGCAATCAATAGCAATTTGCCATTGCTCCGTAAGTTGCGTTTTGGATATTGCAGATGCACAAGTTTCTGTATGGACTCAGGAGCGTGATCATTAAGTGCTTTCCAAGTTGTAGTTTGAATTTTAAATTCAATTCTTGCAGGAATTGGCAACCAGTGCAAGTTTTTCCGATAGCCTGTGACACTGTCATGTCTTTTCAATTGTTCAATCAAACGGACAGCAGAATTTTGTGCAACTTGTAGTTTCTTCATCAGTCTTTTGCTGATGCCATGCAGCAATCCATTCCCATAGTCTAAATGAGGAGTGACCAGCGCATTAACTGCAGTTTTGGTTGTATCTCTGTCCAATGCCTTCCTAATCTTTGAGATGTTTTTCAAATTGAAGTACGCATTTCTACACATTTTATTGACTTGCTTCTCCATTGTCATCTCCTTGTCAAAGAATACACCAAGATTCCGAACACTGTCCGATGCTTTGATCTCAATGTTGTTTACATTGATCGAGGAGACCTTCAATTTCTTCAGTTGATGACTTGTGCCAATTATTTGAAGTTCAGTTTTGTCACCATTATTGCAAAGCATATTTTCGTGAAGGAAGTTTCTGATTTCTGTGATGCACTTCTCCATTTTCTTTACAGCATTAGTTTGATCATCAAGGAAGGTTGGTTTGAAAGAAAGTAGAAGCTGTTGATCATCAGCATACTTCTCATCCTCAATTTGGTTTCTTTTGGCAACTTCACTGACTGGTGCAATGTAGGAGTTGAAAAGTATCGGACCAAGTTTCGATCCTTGTGGGACCCCATATTTAAGGCCCAGTCTGTCTGAAACCATATTATTGATAGTCACTGACTGTGATCTTTGGGAAAGGTAGGATTTGAACCAATTCAGAGCATTGTTTTGAATACCATACTTGTCATTCAGTCTTTTGATAAGAATTTCATGATCAATGGTATCGAAGGCTGCTGATAAGTCCAAAAGAATAAGCATTGTTACTTCTCCTCGGCTCATACTAAGCATTATGTCATTGTGAATTTTGGTCAGAAGAGATTCGGTGCTGTGAAATTTCTTATACGCAGATTGTTTCTTATCATCAAGCTTGCTCGTAGCAATGTGTTCTGTGTATTGTTTTATCACTGCACTCTCAATTATCTTACTCAAAAAAGACAGATTTGACACAGGTCTGTAGTTCTTTTTTGTTGGTTCTAGACCTGGTTTCTTCAGGAGTGGTTTAACGAGAGCGTGCTTCAGGTTTTTCGGCATTTCACCTAGTGTCAGTGACAGGTTAACTATTTCACTTATCAGAGGGAGGAATTCGTCAATACATTTAAGTAGAAGCCACGTGGGAAGAGGATCAAGTGCACAGTGCTTGACTGGCATAGATGCTATTAGTTTCTTTACTTCCATCTGTGAGAGACCCTTGAACAAATTTAACCTTGTTTCAGTGTGACTTTCATCTTCTGGTGTTTGGGTAGTTGAACCTGAGTTAAGTCCAGATCTGATTTTCTTAATTTTCTCATCAAAGAAAGAGTTGAACTCATTCGCTAGTTGTTTCTCATTACTGTGAAGTGGTAGTGGCAATTGTTGTTTTCTATTCAAACTTGCATTGAGCACTTTGAACATTGATTTTGAGTCGCCTTTAGATTTCATGATTTTTGCTTGAAGATCATCAGATTTAAGCTTCTCAAGATGCACATTCATTGCATTTCTTTTTTCTTTAAAAACGTCCCAGTCGGCTTCAAGACTTGACTTGCGCCACTGTTTCTCAGCTTTTCTTTTGGCTTTCTTCAAATCTTTGATTTCAGCATTTGTCCAAGGTGTGGGATTACGCATTGTTATTTGTTTTATTTTCACTGGAGCATGTTTGTCTAATATGCATTTAGTGGAGTTGTACAGATCCACAAGATTATTGAGGTAGTCAGAATCATTTGTTTTCCCAGTTTGGATTGACAAATGATTCACAATATCTTTCTTAAAAGCTGAGATGTCAATGCTGCGAGTTTTTCTTACTGCAATTTTTTTGACAGGATTGCAGATTTTGTTTATGTTCAATTTGAACAGGATGCAGTTGTGATCCGAGTTCAAGTCACTCACAGTACAGTTTTCAAGAACCGAACTGTACTGAGTTATAACAAGATCAAGAGTGTTGCCTTCTTTGTGTGTTGGAGATGAAATGTGTTGTAGCAGTTCAAACATTTCAAGGACACTGTTGAACTGAATTACTTTTCTGTCATTAGGCTTGTTCACATGAAAGTTGAAGTCACCTGTGAAAATAACTTCGTGTTGGAAGGTATTGTAGTGAGCAAGAAATCGAGTAAATTCCTCATAAAACTCGGACATGCTGTACTTGTTTTGATGTGTTGGTTCAGGACGGTAAACTACCACCAAAGTTATCTGTTTGTAGTGATTTTGGAGTTGGATTTCCATGTGTTCAAATGTCTTAGATTTTGTGCTGTCTTTCTTCACAACATTCAGTCCAGATCTTACTAGACACCCAACCCACCTCCTGGTCTGCCAACTCTTGGTTCATGGATAAAGTAGAACTGGCCGTTTCTTTCTAGTTCTCCAATTTCAACTAAGTCATCATGCTTCAGCCAGCTTTCAGTAAACAGAAATATGTCCAGATCAAATTCATCTGTAAAATCTTTGACAAGCTGGGTTTTTTGACGAAGGCTCTGCGCGTTCCATAAGCCAATATTCAGGGGTTTGTTCTTAACCTTTTTCATTTTGTTTTCACAAGGTCTCTTCCGTACTGATGTTGCTTGTATATCGGCCAGTGGTGAGAATTTATTACTGAGCGATATATGCTGTGGTTTAAGATTTGACGCATATTTTTTTGTGTATTGCTTTGGAGCAGTCATTGCTTCAATAGAATTTGAAACATCAGAACTTGCCTCTTCAGACGATGCAGTTGTGTTATTGTGTTCAGAATAGTTTTGAATAACACCAGTCAATCCCTTACGTACTATATCTGAATACAATAGATTTGTACTTCTAGACATTGTCAATCTTGTTTTTAGATCTGGGTAGCAGGAGATGGTGATTTGAAATGTAGTTTTGAGAGAACCTGCACACAAGACAAAATGCCAGTCAAGTATGTAGCAATAAGAGCAGATATTTGAGTGTTAGAAGTTAGAAATTGCTGCGGACACACGACAAAGTGACCAGCGACTTAAGTTGCAGTAGACAGCAAGTTGGTTGTTTGAAGTTAGAAGTTGACTCGGACACACGAAAAAGTGATCAGCGAGTCGAGTGAGTTTAAGTAGCCAGCGAGTTGAGTGTTAGAAGTTAGAAGTTGACTCGGACACAAGATAAAGTGACCAGTGAGTTGAGTTGAAGTAGACAGCAAGTTGGTTTTTTAATGTTATAAGTTGACTCGGACACACGACAAAGTGACCAAAGAGTCGAGTTTGAGGCAGGCAGCAAGTTGAGTGTTAGAAGTTGACTCGGACACAAGACAAAGTGACCGGTGAGTTGAGTTGAAGTAGACAGCAAGTTGGTTTTTTTTTTAAGTATAAGTTGACTCGGACACACGACAAAGTGACCAACGAGTCGAGTATGAGGCAGGCAGTGAGTCGAGTGTTCGAAGTTGACTCGGACACACGACAAAGTGACCAGCGAGTCGAGTTTGAAGTGGACAGCAGAAGTTATAAGTTGACTCGGACACACGACAAAGTGACCAAAGAGTCGAGTTTGAGGCAGGCAGCAAGTTGAGTGTTAGAAGTTGACTCGGACACACGACAAAGTGACCAACGAGTCGGGTTTGAGACAGGCTGTGAGTGAGTGATAGAAGTTAGAAGTTGACTCGGACACACGACAAAGTGACCAACGAGTCGGGTTTGAGACAGGCAGTGAGTTGAGTGTTAGAAGTTAGAAGCTGACTCGGACACACGACAAAGTGACCAGCGAGTCGAGTTTGAAGTAGACCGTAAGTTGGTTGTTAGAAGTTAGAAGTTGACTCGGACACACAACAAAGTGACCAACGAGTCGAGTTTGAGGCAGGCAGTGAGTTGAGTGTTAGAAGTTGACTCGGACACACGACAAAGTGACCAACGAGTCGAGTTTGAGGCAGGCAGTGAGTGAGTGATAGAAGTTAGAAGTTGACTCGGACACACGACAAAGTGACCAGCGAGTCGAGTTAGAGGCAGGCAGCGAGTTGAGTGTTAGAAGTTAGAAATTGACTCGGACACACGACAAAGTGACCAGCGAGTCGAGTTGAAGTAGACAGCAAGTTGAGTGTTAGAAGTTATGAATTGATGCAGACACACCACAATTGACCAATGAATTGAGTAACTAGCAATAATTAATTGCTCTAAAAGAATATGGCAGTTTAGAGGATACACAAATGCTTTATACAATAAAATATGTTTAGTATGATTAGAAAGATTGGGATTTAATTTCTAAACATATGTAAGAAAACAAATGATATGCACAAAGACTTTTAAAATAATAATAGTAATAAATTATTTCGCAAATTTGTACATTGAGTTGAGTTGAGGGTATGTTGTCATGCAGCTTATGTTTCCTGGAAAGGTGTTGTCAGTTCAAGATTCCTGGAAGTGGCTGAGGGTTGTTTAATTCAATTCCCGAGATATTAATGCTGAAATCGTGTTGTGGAAAGTATCTGGAAGTAATAAAGTATGAAATTAAATAGATTAACTGGATATTTCAGGTGCAAAAACGATCGTGAAATGAGCGAAAATGCAGGTATAAACAATGCCAAACCAATGTGCAGTGAAGCAGGCAGCGGTAAGGCTGATGAAATACACGTTTTTAGCACAAAAATCACTTGGAAATGGTGCTAAAGTGGTAAAAAACGAAGCAGAAGCACTTTACCGACAATCACACAAAATTTCAACAGTCAAATATACTCAGAGCTTGTTAAAATATGTTAAAAAGATGAAAAAATTCCACTGCTATTTTCTGTGTTTACAGTCATATGCAATTGTTTACACAAAAACAGGAGGATGGTGATGTACAATGATAAAAGCATATCGACGCCATATCGTAATAACCCTCGTAAAAATGAACATTAACCTTTTAGAAAACTGTCCATCTTAGTCCATCCTTAATAGTACCTTTACTTATTCAAGCATGGTGGATCAACTGGCCATCTCAGATGTATGGAGTGCTCGATTGGCTCTAATTCTTTTGCCAGTAAATGAACATGCACTCATGCAGCCATCTGAAACAAAAGATGCCATTACTGATGTTCCTACACCTATTGCAAGAGAGCGATGTGGTCACAGTGATACCAACCACGACCCCAGGCAATAATGCCTTAACTGATGCTCAGCTGTTTGATGAATGTGACAGACCAGCCGGCCAAGATGTGACAAATAGCTAGGCAGTGGCTGCAAGGCACACACACCCAGACGATGTGGCTGAACAGTAGCCTAACAAACATGCTATGGTGTTCTGTGTTTGATTATCGTCTAACAGCAACTTATGACCGTTCTATAAATATGTCAATTTGGCATTACCATGAATAAAGCCACAGCAGTATGGTGATCATCCATGACTGGAATTACCAGATAAATATCAAACATAACATTAAGTCCTTATGCTTTGTTGTATGCGACAGCCACTTCATCAGCCACCACCCCACCATGGCCCACACTAACTCCAATTAACAATGTGATATGTCCAGATGGCCTTAATTTCCAGAAACAAGCAATACAAAAATGACTGTTCAGTGTTCACACTTTTATGCTTAATATTTTAATGTGATAAATCTGATGAGTATAACATTACAGTAACAGAAGAGTGTCCTTTATTTAACACGCACAATTTTTCATGTGAAATTGAATGTCACATCAAATAACTTCAAGGAATCACATCTGTGATTTAATCAGTCCAATTTTTCCACATTTAATAAAATCAAGAACTTTGAAACTATATAAAAGAACAACATCCAACATCAAGCATATTGTAATAATTAGATTTGTAAGAAAAGGCAGAGAGATGAAAACCACCAGAATTGCCAAAACAGAATTATGGAATGTATGTTGCAATTTATGTCAAGAATCACAAAAGGTCATACCTACCTGTACGTCAGATGAAACTTGATCACATTGAAATGGCGATACCATAAAATGTAATTACTAGGAGATAGAGTGCAGATAACACCAGCTCATGTGACCAGTAACCAGAGGCTGACAATTCGATGATGTGATATACAGAGAACCTGTCAAGTCAAAAGTAAGTCTCTCTTTGAACAAACTGGACAAACCGTGAGCATTTGTAAATGGAAATGCAGGGAATCATTTGCATAGGTATCAATTGGGTTTCGCTTTCAAATGAATCCAACACTTTACTTCAATAATAGTATTGTAGATCACCTTCATTTTTCATAATAGGCCAATATTATCAGAATTGCAGTAGAACCAGCAGATTTGAATTCCTCTATTTGCATAAATACAAAGGAACAAATTTGTGATTTCTCAGATGATCATTTTAGACAATTATGTTTGTAATTGCAGGGATGCATGTCTGTCGTGCAAATTCTAGGCAGTTCAATCGTGGTAATTATTCAACATTTGCAAATGATATTTGACACTTGATTCAAAAGTTACATGTCATGTCACAATTACATTTATTTGCATGAAGTTTCAAAAGCCAACAAGGACACAAAAGTATCAATGAGGTAAAATCACGTTACAACAAGAATGGGTAGAAATGCAGAGACAGTAAAGGAATAACTCAGGAAAATAGACTGAATTCAATTACATTAAGCACTTTCCACCAACTCTTATTTCAGATAATTAAAAACTGGTTAGGTAAAAATAACAACATATCATGAAGCATTAATCATTTCTGTTGAGAACCCACTCCAAACATCTCACTCGCAGCTGCAAGATAAATGAGATTAACGTAAAATAATCCAATAACGAAATGCTTTCTGTTTGTCTGCTGCCAAAATTTCCGGGACATAATCTTCAACTTTTCCAACCGACTGATAGCTACATAAAGGCAGATCATGACGCTCCAATACATTTTAGAGTTTAGGGACAGTATGTAAACAAAAGGCAAGAACAAGCACGACAGCTATGACTAGATCTATAGATAGATAGATATGGCAAGTGCAGCCTCTAAGCCCAGTTCTGGGTGCTCACGAGGGTTGATTGATGAGATGGGAGAGAGAGAGCGGGACTCCTCAACATGTTGAACATTTACCCCAAGTGAGGGACCTTTTACTTGCTCAGCATAGACACTGAAACAAGCGACCACCAATTTAAAGTTTTATCCATGATATCCAGCTGGAAAGTACACTGAAAATTTTGGGTTCCCCACCGGGGTTCGGAACAATTCAGGCCAAGACCTGCAGCAGAGCAGGCGCACCTAAGACACTTGGCCACCCAGCTGCTAGAGAATGAACTATTTCTTACTATCACTTATTTAAAATCTGAAATGGATATTTTATAGACACAGCATTGTGTGTACACATTCATGAGCAAAGGGACAGGTATTCGTTGTTAAAAGAGCAGCAGAATCAAATGGACACCTTGGTGCTTCAGCAGGAGGAGAGAACGCATCAGTGCTACTTCTAGCCATAGTACATCACTGCTGATGACCAGAGGGTCATGTACAAGCAAGAACATACTCGTTAATTTGTCTATACAACAAAGAACAAGCCAGATAGCATAGGCCTACGTCTGAGAAGCAGTCCAATTTCTGCTTCTATTCATTGGGTGTTGTTTTGCAGCCAATGAAAAGAGATTGCATTTGAACCGAACGGGAATGGAAAGAGCTTCTCAGCTATGAACTTGGGTGCAATTCAGAAATGAAAAAGACATTTTATAAGTTTTTCTCTCGGTGGGACAAATACAGAGAGTTGGAATCCAAATATCTACATAATGAGCCCCGTTCTCAGCAGAGGAGGCATTTATTCCTCAGTCAGACATAAAATGTGTTGACTGGAACACCAGGGTTGACTGACCACTGAGGCTCAGACACACCATCAATCAGGATCAAATAACAAAATCTTGGAACCTCCATGGTCTGTCTAAGAAATTTACTCTCACCAATGAAAGAAGACACAGGACACTGTAGGTCCATATGTTGCTGCAAATCTGTAAGCAGGGGCATGACCCTCACAGTAACTGTGACTAAGCTCAAATTTTAAGGGGTAACCTATCCTGTATTTATGACTATCACGTAGGACCATTTGATAGCAGGGAAGCCTACACAGTGAATGTCTCTGGCCAGAGTTTGATGACACACAATGTAAAACTAGGCAAGCAGCTATAATGCAAGAGTCAGTCATGGTGGTGCTGATAACCGTCTGAGATAAGAAGTGGGAAAAAGTAGAAAAAAGAAAATTTCTTAGTTATGATGGACACCTTATCTGATGTAATGAAAAGGCATTCTCCCAGCTTGCTTTATTTCAATTATCGAGGCACAGGTCCCCCGTCTCTCACCATAGTTGGTTTGCTACAAAAATCAACCAGAATATTAAGCCAGAACTAAACGAGTTTTGAGGGATATAGCAACTACAAAATTGCAATGGATCATATAAATGTTATGAGAGACATCAAAAGCATCATAGATTCTCCCAACAGCGGCACTGCCAGACAGGCCGAAGTAATAAGTTTCATATTAGTGCTGCCAAGTGATGCAAATCAGAGTTGACAGATGAAAAATGAAACCAGGATGGATAACAGCAGAAATTGCATAATTAAATACAAAACAACAGTGGGACGGGACAATCCATTGCTGCAGAATACACTTCAGATCATGGGAAATCATCCATACATTAGCATAGGCAAAGACGAACAAGGAGTATGAATGAAATTTACGAAAATCAAAAAGAAGCAAAATAAACATTGATTGAATGTGAAATTACACAGTGAATTCTATAGGCAGTTTCTATGTCAAATATTGCATTTTGAGAAAAAACTGCCAACAACAAGCTGAAGAACAACCATTGTATATTACCAAACTTGGAGCCCCTCAACCCATTACTGTATTCACCAAGCATTATACCTGCTTAAATCAGCTTTCAGTTTTAAGTCACCATGAAATCGAGACACATTTACAAAACAGATTAGACAAAAGCTTCAAAAGTATTTTTTAATCTTTTAGAGAGACTTTCCATCCAGGATATATCTATGCAAGCCTGAAGCAGTTACGTCTACTCCGTTATCTATCTCACCCCAACCCAGATAAGGTCCAGTATCATGGTTAAGCTACCGTCCAACTGAAAACAAGGTGGGTCATTCACTGCAAGCCAACAAAAAAAAGAAGTGAGAAAGAAGTAGGAGGGCATATGAGAACCTGTAAGCAGTTACACCAATTTCTTTGTGCAATACACACTATACAGGGCCACATGCACTTAGCTCTGTTTGGTTTAAGTCTAAATCTGCAAATTATGTGTGATGACGTGGCCAGTTGGTAAAGCAAAAATGTTCATATTAACAATTGGTCATTATTGACTCTTTGCTGGTTCATTGCAGAATGGTCACGAGAGACTAAAGAAATCGGGCCACTTTTATGGGACCTCCCATTGTGCTGTTTACTGAGCATGAACTGACCATTCTCACATCGTCCAACCCCAGTCACAAGGGTGTAATAAACCATCTCACCAGTCAGCAGGCCTCACCAGGACTACACATTGCTTTAACTGAAGTAGCTTGTAACAAGCACTAACAGCAGCCATGGATTGCTTCAAACTGTAAAGCTATTGACAGTGCTCTTGGTGTAGACTCGGCTGTGATACCGGCAGTTAGAAAGATTGTTGGACGATATTGCACTCTGTAGATAATTTTGTTGTTATATTTTTTTTCTGACCCAGATAAACTCACCCAGTTGCAGATTTGAACATATCATTCTCACATATTCTATTTGTTTTTCATTTGATGAAAAGACAAAGTTGTCTTGAAGTCTCCCTTGTACATGATATTCTATAACCATCATGAAATATCATAAATCCTCAGATATTCTTACTAGCATCGATAACCAAGAATCCTTTGCTCAACCGTTGCACATCCACATTATTTGAGGTCCGCAAACCTTTCATTGATCGACAGTTTATAACAGGAATCTGTATGTTTCATCTTCAAATTACATAAAGTTACATGAATGATATACCGAAATAAAGACTGATAAGTATATCACATCTTTGAGATAATTTTGTAAACATTAAGCTTCAGGATAAAATTTTTGTAGTTCACCTAAATGCAGAGTTAGTAAACTGAATTTGTAGGCCTGACAATGATTTTCCCATAACCTACGCCTTCCAATCAGGATATCAAAAGAATACAAACTCAATTAAAAAAATTATTTCTCCTAAAAGTCAGGTGACAATTAAATTGTTTTGAATTAAAGGAAACAACAGCCTTCAATGAAGCTGATCTGTTCATTAACCTCGTGTAACGCCCGTTTGCATGCAGCCCATCTCGTAAATCAAACATTAATCATGGCATTTAAATAACAATTCATTGTTGTCACACGCATTAGTTTAGAATTAAATCAGAGTGATTAATATCATTTAGATAACTGCTGAATGTGGAAATGAGAACAATTTATGGCTTTGCTTTGATCACAGGCAACTTCAACTTAAGCTGAACTCAAGTTGAAAGGCTATAATATACTAGGTTGGACCAAGAAAATGATGTGGAAAGGAGGTTTATTACATCTTAGAATACATTACAAAACTCTGCATCAATGTAATTAGCACGTAGAAATATTTAAAATCACATCAGTACTGAATTCCCTTGATGCTTTTAACATGGATCTTAATCTGGTTAGCTTCCACAAACTGTCTTCCAATCAGTTAACTTGCATAAACCATTTGTCATTTTATGACATGAGCTCAAATTATTAAAACCAGATACCTAACTCATGTTTAGTATTGACATAATATAAGTAAAAGACATCACCACTTTAGAATAAACCTGTCAAGAGTTGAAAATCAGTTGATACAGTCTGGTACTGGTGGGTAGGATACACTCCCATCTCCTCTGTGTGCATCAATTATCTACAAAAATATTATGTTAAGTTGTGTGAGCATCATGTCTTCGACTGCATGTACAAGCTCAAATCTGGAGTTCTGCAGACGAAGAGCTCATCGATCAGGACCCTGCATCCCTTCTTTAAAAAGGATTAATCCAAAACAAGATACATAGCCTTGGTTAAAATGTATAGCACTTAAGTATGGCCTCCAGGAAGTGAAACCAAAACCCTGAGGAAGGTAGGAGAAAATCCTCAAGAAGGTTTGAGACAAATTGCATCACACTTTATAACAGGCAGCTAAGGTGGAACGATCATCTGTAAATATTTTTGATAAACAGGACCTTCAAATTATCCTAGTTTCAAAAACTGTTCCAACTCAAAGTGACAGATTAAAAAATAAAGGAATAAAATAATCTGCAAAAAGGTACAGATTTATGAAAAATGTAGGGAGACTGATAAATTCATTTTAATGCAGACGAGATAAAAAAGAAGAAATTGAAACAAATATTCTATATTCATTGCTCGTTGATAGGAATAAAAGGGTCACCGAGGGAGATGCATTACTTCCACTTACACGAACTGCTTGGATTTACATCTATTTGATTTACTGTTATTTGCACCATGTATTTCCCTTTCATAGAAGCAATTGACCCAAAGCTCTCATACCTTTTATTTATTTACCTCAATCTCATTCATTAACTTTTATTGCCCACCGTTACAGAACTGCTTTTTTGCTTGTGGCATCCACCAAGCAGCAAAAATATGGCTCCTTTTCTCGGACAATTGCTGCACTATTCTTGCTGCTTATCACTCAAGCTTGATTCTACTGTAAAGAGAGAGCAAAGCACGTAATTTATATACAGTTGAGTACACAAAAACAGGAGGATGATGCACGATGATAAAAGCATATCGTAATAACACTGATAAAAACGATCACTAAACTGCTCTCATATATCTTTTAGAAAATGTTCCATCTTAGTACATCCTTAATAGTACCTTTACCCATCCAAGTATGGTAGACCAACTGGCCATCTCAGATGTATGGAGTGCCAGACTGACTCTAATTCTTTTGCCAGTAAATGAACATGCACTCATGCAGCCATCTGAAACAAAAGATGCCATTACTGATGTTGCTACAACAATTGCAAGAGAGCGATGTAGTCACAGTGATACCAACCACGACCCCTAGGCAATAATGCCTTAACTGATGCTCAGCTGCTTGATGATTGGAACAGACCAGCCACGGCCAAGATGTGACAAATAGCCAGGCAGTGGCTGGCACACACACCCAGACGATGTGGCCCAACAGTAGCCAGACAAACATCCTATGGTGTTCTGTGTTTGATAATCGTCTTACACCAACTTAACCGTTCTATAAATATATCAATTTGGCATTACCATGAATAAAGCCACAGCAGTATGGTGATCATCCATGACTGGAATTACCTGATAACTATCAAACATAATATTATGTCCACCCCACAGTGGCCCACTCTAACTCCATTAACAATGTGATATGTCTTGATTTCCTTAATTTCCAGAAACAAGCAATACAAAAATGACTGTTCACGCTTTTATGCTAAATATTGTAATGTGATAAATCTGGTGAGTATAACATTACAGTAACAGAAGAGTGTCCTTTATTTAACACGCACAATTTTTCATGTGAAATTGAATGTCACATCAAATAACTTCAAGGAATCACATCTGTGATTTAATCAGTCCAATTTTTCAACATATAATGAAATCAAGAACTTTGAAACTATATGAAAGTACAGAATCCAACATCAAGTGTATTGTGGTAATCAGATTGGTAAGAAAATATGCAGACATACAAACCTCCAGAATTGCCAAAACAGTATTATTGAATTTATGATGAATTTATGTCATGAAGGACGAAAGGTCAGCGACAGTGCTTCAGGTGAAACCTGATCGCATTGAAATGGCGATATCACAAGATGTCATTACTAGGAAATACAGTGCAGATAATACCAACTTATATGACCAATAGCCAGAGGCTGACAATTCATTGATGTAATATACAGAGATCCTGTCAAAAGTAAGTCTCTCCTTGAACAAACTGGACAAACCGTAAGCATTTGTAAACGGAAATGCAGGGAATCATTTGCATAGGTATCAATTGGGTTTCACTTTCAAATGAATCCAACACTTTACTTCAATCATAGTATTGTAGATCACCTTCATTTTTCATAATAGGCCAATATTATCAGAATTGCAGTAGAACCAGAAGATTTGAATTCCTCTATTTGCATAAATACAAAGGAACAAATATGTGATTTCTCAGATGATAAGTTTAGACAATTACGTTTGTAATTGCAGGGATGCATGCCGGTCATGCAAACTCTAGGCAGTTGAATCGTGGTAATCATTCAACATTTGCAAATAATAATTGACACTTGATTCAAAAGTTACATGTCATGTCACAATTACATTCCGTTGCATGAACCTTCAAAAGCCAACAAAAACACAAAAGTATCAATGAGGTAAAATCACGTTACAACAAGAATGAGTAGAAATGCAGAGACAGTAAAGGAATAACTCAGGAAAATAGACTGAATTCAATTACATTAAGCACTTTCCACCAACTCTTATTTCAGATAATTAAAAACTGGTTAGGTAAAAATAACAACATATCATGAAGCATTAATCATTTCTGTTGAGAACCCACTCCAAACATCTCACTCGCAGCTGCAAGATAAATGAGATTAACGTAAAATAATCCAATAACGAAATGCTTTCTGTTTGTCTGCTGCCATAATTGCCGGGACATAATCTTCAACTTTTCCAACCGACTGATAGCTACATAAAGGCAGATCATGACGCCCCAATACATTTTAGAGTTTAGCGACAGTATGCAAACAAAAGGCAAGAACAAGCACGACAGCTATGACTAGAACTATAGATAGATAGATATGGCAAGTGCAGCCCTCTAAGCCCAGTTCTGGATGCTCACGAGGGTTGATTGATGAGATGGGAGAGAGAGCGGGAGTCCTCAACATGTTGAACATTTACCCCATGTGAGGGACCTTTTACTTGCTCAGCATAGACACTGATACAAGGGACCACCAATTTAATGTTTTATCCATGATATCCAGCTGGAAGGTACACTGAAAATTTTGAGTTCCCCACCCGGGGTTCAAAACCATTCAGGCCAAGACCTACAGCAGAGCAGGCGCGCACATAAGACACTTGGCCACCCAGCTGCTAGAGAATGAACTATTTCTTACTATCACTCATTTAAAATCTGAAATAACCTAGCTCACCCCAGATAACGTATCCTGTATTTATGACTGGGAAGCCTACACAGTGAATGTCTCTGGCCAGAGTTTGATGACACACAATGTAAAACTAGGCAAGCAGTTATAATGCAAAAGTCTGTCATGGTGGTGCTGATAACCGTCTGAGATAAGAAGTGGGAAAAAGTAGAAAAAAGAAAATTTCTTAGTTATGATGGACACCTTATCTGATGTAATGAAAAGGCATTCTCCCAGCTTGCTTTATTTCAATTATCGAGGCACAGGTCCCCCGTCTCTCACCATAGTTGGGTTTGCAACAAAGATCAACCAGAAAATTAAGCCAGAACTAAACCAGTTTTGAGAGATATGGCAACTACAAAATTGCAATGGATCATATTGATATTATGAGAGACATCAAAAGCATCATAGATTCCTCTTGGCAAAACGGCCAGACAGGCCAAAGCAATAAGTTACATACTAGTGCTGCCAAGTGATGCAAATCTAAGTTGACAGATGAAAAATGAAACCAGGGTGGATAACAGCAGATAGAGCTTTATTAAGTACAACACAACAGTGGGGCGGGACAATATATTGCTGTAGAATACACTTCAGATCATGGGAAATCATCCATGCATTAGTATGGGCAAAGACAAACAAGGAGTATGATTGAAATTTACGCAAATCAAAAGTAAGCAAAATAAACATTGATTGAATGTGAAATTACATATTGGATTCTATGAGCAGTTTCCATGTCAAATATTGCATTTTGTGAAAAAAACTGCTGACACAAACAACTACCTGAAGAATAACCATTGTATGCTACCAAAAATTGGAGCCCCTCAACCCATTACTCTATTCACCAAGCATTATGCCACAATTGTCTGCTTAAATCAGCTTTCAGTTTTAAGTCACCATGAAATAAAGACACATTTACAAAACAGATTAGATAAAAGCTTCAAAAGTATTTTTTAATCTTTTAGAAAGAGTTTCTATCTAGGACATCTATACCAGCCTGAAGCAGTTTACGTCTGCTCCATTATCTATCTCACCCCAACCTAGATAAGATCCAGTATCATGGTTAAGTGACAGTCCAACTGACAAGCAGCTGTGTCATTCACTGCAAACCAACAAAAAAAAAAGACATGAGAAAGAAGGAGGAGTGCGTATGAGAACCTGTAAGTAGTTACACCAACTTCTTTGTGCAATACACACTATAGGGCCAAATGCACTTAGCTCTGTATTGTCTTCTAACCCAGATAAACTCACCGAGTTGCAGATATGAACATATCATTCTGACATGTTTTATTTGTTTTTCATTTGTTGTCAAAGACAAAGATGTCTTGAAATCTCCCTTGTACACGACATTCTAAATCCTCCAAGAAACATCAAAAGAAGACATAAAAATATTCCTCAGATATTCTTACTGGCATAGATAACCAAAAGTCCTTTGCTCAACAGTTGCACATCCACATTTAATTTATTGGAGGTGCGCAAACCTTTCATTGATTGAAAGTTTATAACAGGTTTCTGGATGTTTCATCTTCAAATTACAAAAGGTTGCATGAATGATATACTGAAAAACAGACTTATAAGTATATCTCAACTTCAAGATAATTTTGTAAACATTAAGGTTAGGGAATAAAGTCTGTGCAGTTCTCCTAAATGCAGGATTGGTACACTGAATTTGTGGGCCTGACAATGTATACGAATGACATGTCATGGGATACTGATAATGTATTTATAGTTAAGTATGCTGACGACACCATTGTGGTTGGTCTAGTTAAGGACGATGATGACAATGAATATCTTTATTGTATTAATTATGTAAGCAGATGGTGCAATGAAAACTTTCTTGATTTAAATGTTAGCAAGACCAAAGAGTTACAATTTGATTTTCGTAGGAATAAAATGTTTATGTCTCCCGTCAAAGTTAATGATAAGCCAGTTGAGATTTCTGATAGTTACAAGTACTTAGGGGTATGGATTGAGAACAAACTCTCCTTTAAAACACATGTCAGTAGCCAGATCAAGAAAGCTCAGAAAAAGATGTACTGCGTTCGTAGTATGTGTAAACTTAAAGTGGATGCAACCATTGTATGTCTCTTTTTCAATGCTGCTGTTACATCATTATTGTTATATGCTTGTCCGGCCTTTTTTGGCATGTTGTCAGGGGCACTGGTGAAGGACCTTGAACGACCTCGTAGAATCTGCAAGCGTCTGCTGCGACGTCATGACTGTGCAGAGGCATTGTTGGCATATAAAGATCTCTATGGCTCTGGCTAAGAAGATCCAGAAATGCAGATCACACCCACTGATTTATGAATTTGAACTTCTACCTAGTAGTAGAAGGTTGAGAGTCCCTAGGGCTCGTACAAAGCATCTACAAGGCACTTTTGTTCATGTTGCGGTAAAATTCTCTAATTGTAACTGTGCTAACTCACGGTCAAAGACCATGTGACAAAATTTCATTCTCTGTATCTGATTATAGATTATGACAAATAAAAATATCGTTATCGTTATGATTTCCCACAACCTAAGCCTTCCAATCAGGATATCAAAATAATACAAACTCAATTAAAAAAATCATTTCTCCTAAAAGAATGGTGCCGATTAAATTGTTTAGAATTAAAGGAAACAACAGCCTTTAATGAAGCTGATCTGTTCATTAACCTTCTGTAAAGCCCGTTTTCATGCAGCCCATCTCGTAAATCAAACATTAATCATGGCATGTAAATAACAATTCATTGTTATCACAAGCATTAGTTTAGAATTAAATCAGAGTGATTAATATCATTTAGATAAATGATGAATGTGGAAATGAGATCAATTTATGGCTTTGTTTTGGTCACAGGCAACTTCAACTTAAGCTGAACTTAAGTTGAAAGGCCATAATACACTGGGTTGGACCAAGAAAATGATGTGGGGAGGATATCAATTGTTTTATTACATCGTAGAATACATTACAAAACTCTGCATCAATATAATTAGCATGTAGAAATATTTAAAATCACATCAGTACTGAATTCTCTTGATGCTTTTAACATGGATCTTAATCTGGAAAAAAATTATCTTCCAATCAGTTAATTTGCAAACACCATTTGTCTTTTTATGACATGAGCTCAAATTATTAAAATAACGTGCACAAGGCACTTTAAAGGGCATTCTGCACATCATCTAACTGCTTTGGTGTTTTGTCCTAATTGTTGACCTCTTGTTGTTTTGACAAATTTTCTGTGAGCTATAAATAGATCGAGGTGGGGAAGCCCTCAACGACATCATAGGCAATTATTCATTGAAGCAAAAGCAGAGTACAAAAGAAATATTGACAATTTGAAGTCAAAATATTACATGGACAAAATTGATAATGCTGAAAATGTTTTTACCATTGTTGATGAGATCTCTGGTGGAAAATCAATGAGTGCTAACATATTACCTGAAATTGTAACACCTGAATTATTTGCCAATTATTTTGTTGAAAAGATTGACAAGATACGTGACGCACTAGATCATGATAATGCTGATGTTGTTGTTGAATCGAAAGTTGCTGAAAGTTGTTTTGAATGTTTTAGTCAAATATCTGAAACAGATGTTAAAAAGGTTGTTGCCAAAATGAAAAATAAGTCTTGTGCATTGGATCCTATGCCTACTTCTCTTGTGAAAAATTGCATTGATGAGGTAGCTCCAATTCTTCCTGCAATTGTTAATAGCTCTTTTAAAACAGGAGTTTTTCCATCAAACTCAAAAAATGCTTTGGTGAGACCTTTGATAAAGAAGGCAGATCTAGATAGAAATATACTTAAGAGCCAGTGACAGAGAAAATCGAGGATTTGGCTTGCTGTGGGGGTCGGCGGAATCACTTGAAACTTTTCAATGTGAATGAATATGGTCTCACTAAGAAAAATCTTGAAGCATTTGAAAAAAATTCATTTGGTTGTTGTGATAGGACATGCCATAGATATTAAGTAAAATATGCAAAATTGCTCCCGGGGAGAATTTGGAAATTTCACATTTTGCTGAATTTCAATGGACAATATCTTCTGAACGGCACATGTTACAGCTTAAAGAAACATAGCATCAGATAGGGCATATACATGGTTTTCAAGGCCACATATGATATTTGTTGTCCTAGTCTTATAGGATGTAGTGTAACTCGAATACAAAAGCCTTTTTGCCCATTTTTTCAAAAATACTGATTTATGGAAAAAAGGTCATATTTGATGGCTGATTGCCAATCTGAGGGTCTCAACTTGACAATGTGAATAAAAGGGTAGTAAAGACAAACATGTCAACTGTCCATTCAGTCAATAAAATTTGGTATACTTCTTTTGGAATTTCACCGGTAAAGATTCCAAAATGGCCTCCAAATGGAATTTCAAACTTTTCATTTATTCATAATTTGGAGAATATTCATCCAATTATCAGATGTGATACTTCTAATCCACGGTTATCGAGGTCATATACTTCATTTTTGACACTTTCACATTTACAAATCTAAGATGGGTGCCAAAATGGTGACCAGAATGGCTGCCATTGACATAAAATTGACAATTTTTGTTTAGGTTTCCTCAATTTACTTTAAAATTGACAATTTTTTTAGGTTTCCTCAATTTACTTCTGTGTGGTACCTCTAATTTAGGGTTTAAATGCCCAGAAGACAAATTTTTGATTCTGTTACGTCAATCAAACCAAGATGGCAGCCAATTTTACCGCAAATATGGCTGCCACATGAATGAAATTGTCAGTTTTCATTCATTTTTTCATCCAGTACCTCTATTCTAGGGTTTTTAGGGTCAGAGATCTCATTTTTGATACTTTCAGAAGAATTTATTCAATATGACTGCCAATATGGTGGAAATTATGCCTGCAAGTTACATGAAATTGTCAATCAGAGATTTTTCATTTATATTTTGAATGTAATTCCTTTACTCTGGAGTTCTTAAAGTCAGAAAGTTTGTTTTTCACGCTTTAGCAAATCTCAGATGACAGTGTATTGTGACCAATATTTCAATTTTTTTCATGGGTATTTGGCAGTAATCAGTGGTTGCACTCAGGCTACTAACCCCTGAGACCAGAATTTGATTGCCGAGAGTTTGGCAATCCTTCCTACTGTGATCCCATCTGAACTTCATTATTATTGCAAGTGCAATAATACAGGATATAACCTGTATCAACCCCTCCCTAGCCAATGAGCCACTAATATTTCACACAACAAATTATGGAATATCAAAAATGTTGTTGAAATTAACTAATTGGATTTTTGGCCATCTGTTGTTGAACTAATTTGTGAATTTGGTTTTTTACCAGACTAAAGATGAAGCTGCATAGTGGACAACCTTTTTTCTGAATGTTTGGGAATGAGGGCTAGTGTTAGGCAAATTTCTTCTGAATTAGTGCAAATATTATCAATGCTCGGCTGCACAAGTGAAGGTGAATTCTGACAAATATTTGCGACACATTTACCAATTTTTCAATCTTTGCATTGGTTTTCCGTATAGAGCAAATTAATTACATGCAGTGATATTATCAAAACAAAAACGTCTGAAAGTAGTGCAATTTGGCATTGTTTCAAATAATTTTATCAACTTTTATGTCCATTAATCTTGTGGATTTTGGGGAGGAATTTGTCTTACTATGACCTGCAAAATGATCGTTTGAAGATTTTGATCATGCATACCAAATAATATAATTACATGACCTTCAGACACAGCCCAAAAATTCAGGAGGTTCATGGAACATTTGAAAGGCTCCTGGGAAAGTTAATTGCCTACTCGTTTAAGTAAGCCATCTACAATTTCTCCACCTCTTGGAAGCTATCATGACTTCATTAGAATTTATCAAATTAAAGTGGAAGGTCTGAGCAATTGAGGTAAATTGGCCAGGGCAATTTTTTTTTGCAATTAATTTGTCTCCTGCAAGTATAATTTCATAGCACACTTAATGCAGTCTGACAGCTGTTTCGCCTGATTTACTAAATATTTGATGTTTTGCAAATTTGACTGGGAAAGTTCAAGCAGTTGAATGATTAGTAGATAATTAAGCATGATTGACGTAATATGATGTAAAAGAATAGGAGCAAAAATTCTTTATTTTGCTTTCTGAACCTTGTGCAGATTCTGTATCATTTGGGTTAATTCCGAGAACCTGAATAGGATATTTCAAAAATCAATTTGCATAAAATATGCCAATCATTAAGGTACCTCACATGCTTGTGTCTTATCTTTTACGTTGCTTCACAACATTGCAAAAACATTGCCCCAATATTGCATTCTAACGACATTTTGTCCACATGCAAATGCCTAAAGTGCCATTATGTAACTTTGCAGCCAGCTCCAATTACAAATCACAACATTTTTATTCACTGCAAGAAAATCATTTCAGTGCTCCTTAATCCTTATTGATCGCCAGTAGATCGTTAGATCTTCCGGCGATATATGTTTTGAACATGTCCGAACCTCGTGGTGCGTGGTGCATAGACAAATTGTGTGGTGGAATACACTTCAGAATCTGTCATCTATCATGTCTATGCCTCAGCTTGCCTGGCAGTGGTTGGGTGGGTAGGAGTCGGTGGCTAGAAGTCGGGTGGAGGGAGTTGGGTGGTTAGTAGTCGGGTGGTTAGGAGTCGGGTGGTTAGGAGTCGTGCGGTTAGGAGTCGGTTGGATAGGAGTCGGGTGGATGTGGATATAAGTCGAGTGGATAGGAGTTGGTCGCAAGAAGTCGGGTGGATAGGAGTTGGGTGGACAGGAGTCGTTTGGACAGGAGTTGCTTGGACAGGAGTGTTGGGTGGATAGGAGTCGGGTGGATAGGTGTCGGGTGGATAGGAGTCGGCTGGCCAGGAGTCGGGTGGACAGGAGTCGTTTGACAGGAATCGGGTGGATAGGAGTCGGGTGATTATTAGTCTGGTGGTTAGGAATGGGTGGATAGGAGTCGGCTGGCCAGGAGTCAGTGGACAGAGTCGGGTGGACAAGAGTCGGGTGGACAGGAGTCGGGTGGACAGGAGTGTTGGGTGGATAGGAGTCGGGTGGATAGGAGTCGGGTGGCCAGGAGTCGGATGGATAGGAGTAGGGTGGTTAGGAGTCGGATGGTTAGGAGTCTGGTTAGAGTCAGGTGGATAGGAGTCGGGTGGATAGGAGTCAGCTGGCCAGGAGTCGGTGGACGGGCCATTCTCAAATTTCTGGACAACGGGTATAGGAAAATTGTCCTGTAGCGGAGGGGACAATGTGGTAACGGAGGGGAATTTTGATGTAAAAAACCAACTGTAGGAACTGCGACAAAAGGAAAAATGATAAAAGATTGATGTAAGTATTATTTTCAGAAGTACTTCATCTCGTATCAGTAGATTTTCGGGTCCAAATGTCGATTTCTTGCTCATGACCTGGTAACGGAGTGGACGGTAACGGAGGGGAACAATTTTTTTTTTTTTTTTTATTACTGCTTCTTATTTTGGAGATTAGACAAAATAATTGCAGAATATTAAAACCTGCCACCCTCAGCAACATATACATATAATGGCTCTGTAAAATTTTCATTGGTAAGCTTGGAAATGAAGGAAACGGAGGGGACATTTTAGTGGGACCAAAAACATTTTTTATGAACATTATGTCATAATTAATTGAATACATGTTTTATGAAGTCTGCAAGGCAGTGGTACTATGGCGCACATGCGTCTGATGATATTCAGTGAAAATAGCTCATAAAAAACAATAATGAACAGAGCTATGGCAAGTAACGGAGGGGACAAAAAAATTAACATAAATTAGTGACACGACTATTGTATCAATTTAATCAATGAAATTATGCAAAAAAATTTAATATGAAGTAAATATAAATTCAAGTCTATATTCCCATGAATCGTGCAAAGAAACTTTGAAAATAATGGTATATTAGGAGGAAAATGAACACTTGATTTTGTCATGTCAGGTCCAGTGACAGGCAAAAACCATTGATTTTGCACGGATTTCTGGACATAATGCATTAAAAAAAGTCTAATGAATGACTTTTTGCTCCAAACGCAGTGGTTCTAAGTAGAAATATGAATAACAGATGCAGAGTGACGCTTCAGATATTTATCGCATTCATATTAATGTCAGGGAGCTAGAGTGACGCAAATTGTCCCGAAATTTGAGAATGACCCGGACAGGAGTCGGCTGGACAGACTCAAGACTCAAGACTCAAGACATTTATTTCTTCCTGAAACATACAGGTTGTTACAGTAAAGAAGGAGGACATCTCTAAGACAAGATTTTGGAAAGGAGTTGGGTAAGCAGGAGTCGGGTGGACAGGAGACAGGTGGACAGTCGTTTGGACAGGAGTTGGGTGGACAGGAGTCGGGTGGGTCAGGTTGGTAGGAGTCTTGTGGATTGGAGTTAGGTGGATAAGAGTCGGATGGACAGGAGTCGGATGGACAGGAGTCGGATGGACAGGAGTAGGATGGATAGGAGTCGGATGGACAGTCGTTTGGACAGGAGTCGGGTGGACAGGAGTCTGGTGGACAGGAGTGTTGAGTGGGTAGGAGTCGGGTGGCCAGGATCGGGTGGATAGGAGTAGGATGGTTAGGAGGCGGGTGCTTAGGAGTCTGGTTAGAGTCGGGTGGATAGGAGTAGGGTGGATAGGAGTCAGCTGGCCAGGAGTCGGGTGGACAGGAGTCGGGTGGACAGGAGTCGGGTGGACAGGAGTCGGGTGGACAGGAGTCGGGTGGACAGTCGTTTGGACAGGAGTTGGGTGGACAGGAGTCGGGTGGACATGAGTCGGGTGGGTAGGAGTCTGGTGGATAGGAGTCGGGTGGATAGAAGTTGGGTGGTTGTCTATAGATCCCATCTTTGTGATGGTTTGGTGCAGTTTTTGTCTGATCTTGCATGACGGCTGTCCATGCTGAAACGTGACAGACTGAAATGCATAAATTACACTGTCACTGCTGCCTCTATTAAACTCAAATTCTCAATAGGCCTACAAATATTTTGCTTGTGTATATATATGTATATGTCAATTTTCAACAGTAAAATAGGCGATCATTCAGTCCCTGTGCCAGCATTGAGCGATCCATTCAATCTCCACACTAATTCTAGTTTATTCAATGTTGTTGTTGCTATTGCATATATATTGGTTTATTCCTGCCCAATGAAGAAAATCCATCATAGATTTTTTTATTTATAGGTCATCTATGTACAGATTACATTAAAAATTCTGCCTCATCGACCCGCCTTTGGAGTTATTTGAAGCAGATGCGATGGTCATGATTAACTCATACAGACTATCCTATTTCAAGAACAATTTCTTTGGATATGTAAAATATTTACAAGCATTATTTAGATTTTTTTTATCGCTGTATTAACCTATAAAAAAACGTATATATAAGTATTCTTAACAGTTCATTGATTCTACAAGATAAGGAATTTCTCTGGCGAAATTTTTGCGTGTAAAACGTCACCAAAGATTGTGTACATCATTTTCAATGCGAAACTTGGCCTAAAAACCTTAATAGGCATCCGATTTTCAAAATTTAAAAACCTGCATATATCAATTAAACTCCTCCTAATTCAATTTATTCATTTTGCTCTATTCGCATTACTCTGTTTTTTTGGGTACATATTTGGCTATGTAATATTTTCATGAAACAAGGGGAGGGGCTTTGGAGTTTTTCTAATGGCATTTATTTCACAGAAATGCCTACTTTAAGACATTAAAACCTTTTATTACACGCCACATACCCTCAGGTTCATGATAAGATCGATGCGGTACCCTTTTTTAAGGGTCTTTTTTTTGTTTATATGTGCACACTGAATTTCAGAATAATATCCAGTAAAGCAGTCGAGAATCAGACAAGGAATGAGAACATTCACACTTTCATAAAGAAATACGTTTTGTGTCAAATAGGTCAATTTTGTATGCTATTCATGCCATAAGAACATAAAAGCTATAAAATAAATTTTATATTGAAAAATGAAGTGTTAATTACCAACAACTGGTAACACTGTGACATTTCCAGACTTCATAACCAGGTTCAAACGTTCTAATTAGCATTCTGAATCTGAAAACGACAGTTTGCATGGAAATGTCATTTTTGGTCACAGAGGTTAACTTCATATGTTTTCCATGCTTATAGTAAGCCATGAAAACCAAATTTTATGATTGATATTGGAAGATGAAGTGTAAATTGGTAATTCTATGTCATTGGCATAGCTGGGGGCCAACTGTCAGATTGGCAACAGGGATATGAAAAAAGCCATTTTCAACAAAATTTCACCAAAATTTCGTTTTAGTTAAATAGGTTAACTTCATATGTTTCCAATGCTTATTGCAGGTCATATAAATCAAATTTTATGATTGGTTTTGGAAGATGAAATGTAAATAGGTATTTCCATGTCACTGGCATAGCTGGGGGCTGACTGTCAGATTGGCAATTTTAATATGAAAATGGCCTTTTTTACTAAAATTGAGATTTTGTTCAAATTGGTAAATTTCCTGTACTTCTCATGCCTACAACAGACCATATAAACCAAATATTATGATTAATTTTGGAAGATGATGTGTTATTTGGTAATTCTAATTCATTAGCATAGCCTTGAGCCAAATTTCAGATTGGCCATTAAGATCTATAAATGGCTATTTTCACAAAAATTTGTTTTTCGGTAAAATAGGTAAATTTCCCATGCTTCCCATGCTTAGGGTGTCAAAAGTATACCAAATTTTATGATTGATATTGAAAGATGAAGTGTATATGGGTATATCCATGTCATTAACATATCTGGGGGTAGACCCTCAGATTGGCAATTTGGATCTGAAAATGACCACTTTTTACATCCTTTTTCGCCTTTGAAATAGAGCAAGTTCCTTGTATCACCCACACCCTGGTGGCCAGTTTAGGAACAAAAAATAAAATTCCATTTGAAAAGAAATCCATTTTTCTCAATATCTGAAATGTAATTATATCATTACATCACCTCAGGTTGACTACACGGTGATTTTAAAATTGCCATTTTTTAACATTTCTTTTCTCTCTAAAAGCGAAATGATGGCCTTAATAATGGAGGTGGCCTACCATGGCCACCCCTGGACCAAATGACCAAAAATTTTGTGAATGTTGTTTTTGACCCAAGTACTTGACATGTGCCAAATTTCATCAAAATCGGTGAGATAACACAGCCATGATTTTGGTAAAAATCCTCAATTTTCTCTGTCACTGGCTCTTAAGAATTACAGGCCTGTTTCAAACTGTTCTTTTCTAGACAAGTTTTTGGAAAAATGTGCTCATTTACAGATGAATGATTATCTCGGTAGAAACAATTTATATGGCAGATTTCAATCTGCATATAGAGCATCACATAGTACAGAGACTGCTCTAGTTCTTGTTCACAATGATATTATGCTGGCTCTTGACAAGGGACATGATGTCATCCTAGTAATGTTGGATCTGTCAGCCGCGTTTGACACCATCGACCACCACATACTGCTTGAGAGATTCTGGATTCGTTACGGCTTTGATGGTACTGCTTTGAGTTGGTTAAGATCGTTTATGTGTGGAAGGTCTCAGCATGTAGTTATTGGTGGGTCGATGGTGTCGGACCGGAGGACACTTCGATTTGGGGTACCCCAAGGGTCCATTTTGGGCCCCTTGTTGTTTACACTGTATGTCGCACCATTGGAAGATGTCATCGGTAAACATGTTTGCAAAACTGTCATATTTGCGGACGATACACAATTATACATCAGCTGTGAAAAGTCGGATGCAATATCAACAATCGAAAGTTGTGTGACAGAGATAAGAAAGTGGATGGCTATTAATTTCTTGGCTTTGAATGATGCTAAGACTGAGCTTGTATGTTTCACATCTAGATTTAAAAAGACTCTGCCAGACTGTAATGTTATTCGTGTCGGTGATATTGAAATCGGAAAAACTGCCTCTGTAAGAAACTTGGGAGTCTGGTTTGACAGCAATGCGACAATGTCACTTCAAGTGGCAAATGTTTGTAAATCAGCATCATTCTCTCTCTGGAGATTGGGGAAAATCAGGCATCTTTTAGATCAGCAGATTACTCTAAAACTGGTGCATGCCTTTGTTACTTCGCGGCTTGACTGTTGCAACAGCGTTCTGGCGGGATTACAGTGTCATCAGTTACGAAAGCTTCAGACCATTCAGAACTCAGCAGCACGCTTGGTGTGTCGAATTAGGAAAAGTGACCACATCCACATGACGCCAATACTCCAACAACTACATTGGCTGCCAATTTATTTTCGGATTAATTTCAAGGTATTGTGCATAATTTTTAAATGCATACATTGGAACACTGCCCCATCATATTTAAAAGAACTGATTAATGTGAAGACTCCAGGACGAACAGACTTGAGGAGCAACAACACCATCACCCTCGTACGACCTTCACTAAGGACACTTAAAAACTATGGGGACAGGGCTTTTGCTGTGAATGGCCCTAAATTATGGAATGATCTCCCTTCACAATTAAGAAATACCACAGACTATTCTAGCTTCAAAAGGGGTCTCAAAACTTTTTATTTTACGAAGTGCTATGTTTTATGATTGTCCATATGATACATGTGATTTTAAATGTTTTTAATCATGTTTTTATATTCTTGCCAATATTGTAACACTCTGTCAAAGTGCATTGAGATTATCATGATGTAATGCGCTCAATAAGAATAAATTTATTATTATTATTATTATTATTATCACAGGACTCCCTCTTTCCAGTTTTTCTAGGATGGTTTTCCTGGGTCTCTAAAATGGTATTTAAACCATGTGCATGTTCCTGTAAAGTTGATCAACACAATCTTTGCCAAATTAAAGCATGTGTGCAAAGTTTGAATGAAATTGGTGTAGTATTTTGTCTGGAAATTTGTCCACAAGATTCCAGAGAAGACCAGTAACAATAGGGCAGAATGCCTCATAAAAACCAGATACCTACTGTACAACCCAATAAATTTTCCGAATTCCCACACCCTCAGGAAGTTGCCCTCACTTCCAACCACTCACTTCTAAGCCCTAGCACTGAGATGCTCGCCCTTCCATGCCCTTCCCTTGATACCGCTGTTAAGCCCACACTAAGGCCCTCTTGTGGAAATTACTAAAACATTGCTCAGCACTTGCTTGAAAAAGCTTCTTGCATTTATATTACAAATTAAATTCTGTGTTTCTATTTTAATGTAACAATGGAAAGCCAAATAATTCCAATTTAGGCCAAATTATCTTATTCTGTTACTTAGTTTGGATATCTATTTCGAAGAAGTGTCTAATTTGCGTAAACTGTCGTTTTTTTGCCTGAATTAATAATGTATTTCTAATCAAAACGAAATTTTTCATGCCAGTGAAATTCTCACATAGCATTCAATAAATTTTGTTTCTTCTGCATTTGCAATTTTAGAATACCTACATGACATTATGAATTCTTTAAAATAATAGCTGATTTGACAGAAACAATCATGCCGGGTTTTTGTCATGTTATTTTTCTAGTTGGCCTACTGCTTGCTAAATCAGTAACTTTAGCCATCCAACAGTGAACCATTCTCAACATTGTAGAAGAAATGCCATAATTTAAAACTTTAATTCAACTTTTAAGGGTAACATTACATTTATTAATGCCAGAATTTTCGGAACATAATATTAAGTTATTTCTTCCGTTTTTCATTGCTTTTGAAGTCTAAACAACACCATGAAATAGACAAATGTTTGATAACTGATATATTATTGAGATGTCCTACTGTAAAGTAATCTTCATTTAATCAGAATGGTATTTGGGACTAGGTAAATCAATATTATGAATACAAATCAGAATCATGATGCCTCTAAAACCAAGTGGATATGCTTGATGAATGAACCTGTGCAATCAAGTAGTACCAGCAATTAACTACAGAGGCATGGCAGGCAAGCTAATTGGATCGTTTGCTCAGGAGAGCAAAGGCAAGCAAGTGAGTGCAAAGTAGTAGATGTGCTAGGGTGTCTAGGGGAGGGCAAAGGTGAGCATGAGCTTGGAAAATTTATTGGGTTGCACTGTAACTCATGTTTAGTATTGACATAAATATAAGTAAAATCACCACTTTAGAATAAACCTGAGTGTTGATACAGCCTGGTACTGGTGGGTAGGATACACTCTCCTCTGTGTGCATCAATTATCTACAAAAATATTAAGTTAAGATATGCGAACATCACAGTCTGGTGAAACTGAGAACTGCATGCTGCTGCCACCTGGCACAAAAGTTGATTTCCTATGCTACAGCATTGCTGTCCCAAGAAATAGTTCCAATTTCATTGCACATTCACAAAATTTCTATTCAACATTGATGTATACCAGAGTCAGACTCGGCAATCACATTCTCTAAGGAAGTAGACAAGGCCATCAGCACACTCAGAAACAGCCCCGGTGTCTTCCAGACAAAATTGTGTGTGTTCTTCTGGTCGAAAGTTGGTGGACTGCTCGCAGGAGCTCGCTGAATAGCACACTAGTCACTAGGTGGCAACACAAGACAGCATATGTTCTGATCTGTGGCAATGCAAGAGCAGTCCACTTGTAGACAGCGAACATCAAGTCTTCAAATGCATGTACAAGCTCAAATCAGGAGTTTTGCAGGCAAAGAGCTCAACCATAGGCATATCGGAGGGGGGTAGGGGCAGGGGGGGGGGGGCGATCGCCCCCCCAAAAGTTAGGGAAAAAGGCAAAAAAATCCGGGCAGATGATTAAGCAAATACTATTGAGAATTAATGGTTTCCTGGCAATTTAATTTGAAATGGCATTAAATCTAGATCTTGAAATTCGGGCAAATGTCGCTCGCCCCCCCCAAAAATTGCGCGCGCCGTACGCCTATGAGCTCAAAGATCAGGACCCTGTATCCCCTCTTTAAAAAGGATTCATCCAAGACAAGATACATAGCCTCCGTTGAAATGTATAGCACTTAAGTATGGCCTCCAGGAAGTGAAACCAAAACCCTGAGGAAGGTAGGAGAAAATCCTCAAGAAGGTTTGAGACAAATTGCATCACACTTTATAACAGGCAGCTAAGGTGGAACGATCATCTGTAAATCTTTTTGATAAACAGGACCTTGAAATTATATTAGTTTCAAAAACCGTTCCAACACAAAGTGACGGAGTAAAAAATAAAAGAAATAAAATAATCCGAAAAAAAGGTGCAGATTGATGAAAAATGTCTTTTACTGCAGAGGAGAAAAAAAAGAAGAAATTGAAACGAATATTCTAAATTCAGAGGAAAAAATATATCTTGTTCACCTGATTTTTCTGAGCTAACAGCAACTGCATGACTGTAGTTGGCAAAATTCTGTGGGCAGTTATTGTGTGATCAAGTCCAGGCCTATAATGCAAGTCTAAACAGATCATAAGTTTTTGTACTACCTGAATTAAGAAGCAGGAGATTTTAAAAAATGCACATATAATAATAATCAATATAAAGATCAACAAGATATTACACACATAGTGACACATGAAACATCAAAAAAGAGACCAAACCTAGATATTCAAAATAGGAAACCAAGTGTTTAACTGTACCATCAGTTGGCCTCTCATTATACATTGTATTACAGAGCTAGTCTTCATTCACACTTTTATTACTTGACCATTGCTCGTTGATTGGAACAAAAGGGTCACTGATGGTGATGCAGTACCACCACTCACAGGAACTGCTTAAATGGATCTATTTTTGATTTACTGTTATTTGCTCCATGTATTTCCCTTTCATAGAAGCAATTGACCCAAAGCTCTCATACCTTTTATTTATTTACCTCAATCTCATTCATTAACTTTTATTGCCCACCGTTACAGAACTGCTTTTTTGCTTGTGGCATCCACCAAGCAGCAAAAATATGGCTCCTTTTCTCGGACAATGCCTGCACTATTCTTGCTGCTTGTCACTCAAGCTTGATTCTACAGTAAAGTGAAAGCAAGTCAAGCACACAAAAACAAGGAGGATGATGCATGATGATAAAAGCATATCATAATAACACTTGTGAAAACGATCATTTAACTGCTCTCGTATATCTTTTAGAAACTGTTCACGCTTTTATGCTTAATATTGTAATGTGATAAATCTTGATCTGGTGAGTATAACATTACAGTAAAAGAAGAGTGTCCTTTATTCAACAAGCACAATTTTTCATGTGAATTGAATGTCACATCAAATAACTTCAAAGAATCACATCTGTGATTTAATTAGTACAATGTTTCAACATATAATAAAATCAAGAACTTTGAAACTATATGAAAGAACAACATCCAACATCAAGCATATTGTAATAATTAGATTTGTAAGAAAAGGCAGAGAGATGAAAACCACCAGAATTGCCAAAATAGAATTATGGAATGTATGGCGCCTAGAAAAATTTATGTCAAGAATCACGAAATGTCATACCTAGTATTACCTACCTGTACGTCAGATGAAACTTGATCACATTGAAATGGTCATATCATAAAATTTCATTACCAGGAGATAGATTGCCGATAACACCAGCTCATGTGACCAGTAACCAGAGGCTGACAATTCGATGATGTAATATACAGAGAACCTGTCAAGTCAAAAGTAAGTCTCTCCTTGAACAAACTGGACAAACCGTGAGCATTTGTAAATTGAAATGCAGGGAATCATTTGCACAGGTATCAATTGGGTTTCACTTTCAAATGAATCCAACACTTTACTTCAATAATAGTATTGTAGATCACCTTCATTTTTCATAATAGGCCAATATTATCAGAATTGCAATAGAACCAGCAGATTTGAATACCTCTATTTGCATAAATACAAAGGAATAGATTTGTAATTTCTCAGATGATCATTTTAGACAATTATGTTTGTAATTGCAGGGATGCATGCCGGTCATGCAAACTCTAGGCAGTTGAATCGTGGTAATCATTCAACATTTGCAAATAATAATTGACACTTGATTCAAAAGTTACATGTCATGTCACAACGACATTCGGTTGCATGAACCTTCAAAAGCCAACAAGGACACAAAAGTATCAATGAGATAAAATCACGTTACAACAAGAATGAGTAGAAATGCAGAGACAGTAAAGGAATAACTCAGGAAAATAGACTGAATTCAATTACATTAAGCACTTTCCACCAACTCTTATTTCAGATAATTAAAAACTGGTTAGGTAAAAATAACAACATATCATGAAGCATTAATCATTTCTGTTGAGAACCCACTCCTAACATCTCACTCGCAACTGCAAGATAAATGAGATTTACGTAACAGCTGAAAAAGAATATATCCAATAACCAAGTGCTTTCTGTTTGTCTGCTGCCACAATTGCTGAGACATAATCTTCAACTTTTCCAACCTACTGATAGCTACATAAAGGCAGATCATGACGCCCCAATACATTTTAGAGTTTAGCGACAGTATGCAAACAAAAGGCAAGAACAAGCACGACAGCTATGACTAGAACTATAGATAGATAGATATGACAAGTGCAGCCCTCTAAGCCCAGTTCTGGGTGCTCACGAGGGTTGATTGATGAGATGGGAGAGAGAGCGGGAGTCCTCAACATGTTGAACATTTACCCCATGTGAGGGACCTTTTACTTGCTCAGCATAGACACTGATACAAGGGACCACCAATTTAATGTTTTATCCATGATATCCAGCTGGAAGGTACACTGAAAATTTTGAGTTCCCCACCCGGGGTTCAAAACCATTCAGGCCAAGACCTACAGCAGAGCAGGCGCGCACATAAGACACTTGGCCACCCAGCTGCTAGAGAATGATATGAACTATTTCTTACTATCACTTATTTAAAATCTGAAATGGATATTTTATAGACACAGCATTGTGTGTACACATTCATGAGCAAAGGGACAGGTAAATGATTTCCATATCATGTGGAATAGATGTGCCCGACGCATTTTGAATCTACCCACAAGAACACATACAAGGTACTTACCACACCTGATCAACACACCAAGCTCACAAACACAAATCTTTAATAGATTTATTAGACTTGTGCAATCTATGAAAAACAGTGAGAATGAGCTGGCTAGGCATGTGGCAAAGAGGGGATTAAATTGCTCAAACTCAATAATTGGGCATAATTTGCAAGTTGTTGCCTTCAAAGCTGAGATCAACACTGAGACTCTGAAAACTTTGAAAGTGAAGGTGAAAGACAAATGCAGTGCAAATGACTTGTGCTGCATTCAAGCAATCAAGGATTTAAGAAAAGGACTTATTGTGAACTTTGAAGATATGTTTCTACATTTACTCTGTGATCACTAAAGACATATTTTATTTAATCATGTCAATTTCCCATGTACCAATTTCAAAATTTGTGTATGAAGTGGAATAAATATATATATTCGTTGTTAAAAGAGCAGCAGAATCAAATGGACACCTTGGTGCTTCAGCAGGAGGAGAGAACGCATCAGTGCTACTTCTAGCCATAGTACTAGTACATCACTGCTGATGACCAGAGGGTCATGTACAAGCAAGAACATACTCGTTAATTTGTCTATACAACAAAGAACAAGCCAGATAGCATAGGCCTACGTCTGAGAAGCAGTCCAATTTCTGCTTCTATTCATTGGGTGTTGTTTTGCAGCCAATGAAAAGAGATTGCATTTGAACCGAACGGGAATGGAAAGAGCTTCTCAGCTATGAACTTGGGTGCAATTCAGAAATGAAAAAGACATTTTATAAGTTTTTCTCTCGGTGGGACAAATACAGAGAGTTGGAATCCAAATATCTACATAATGAGCCCCGTTCTCAGCAGAGGAGGCATTTATTCCTCAGTCAGACATAAAATGTGTTGACTGGAACACCAGGGTTGACTGACCACTGAGGCTCAGACACACCATCAATCAGGATCAAATAACAAAATCTTGGAACCTCCATGGTCTGTCTAAGAAATTTACTCTCACCAATGAAAGAAGACACAGGACACTGTAGGTTCGTATGTTGCGGCAAATCTGTAAGCAGGGGCATGACCCTCACAGTAACTGTGACTAAGCTCAAATTTTAAGGGGTAACCTAGCTCACCCCAGATAACGTATCCTGTATTTATGACTATCATGTAAGACCATTTGTAACGGATAGCAGGGAAGCCTACACAGTAAATGTCTCTGGCCAGAGTTTGATGACACACAATGTAAAACTAGGCAAGCAGCTATAATGCAAAAGTTTGTCTTGGTGGTGCTGATAACTGTCTGAGATAAGAAGTGAGAAAAAGCAGAAAAAAGAAAATTTCTTAGTTATGATGGACAACTTATCTGATATAATGAAAAGGCATTCTCCCAGCTTGCTTTATTTCAATTATCAAGGCACAGGTCCCCCGTCACTCACCATAGTTGGTTTGCAACAAAAATCAACCAGAATATTAAGCCACAACTAAACCAGTTTTGAGGGATACGGCAACTACAAAATTGCAATGGATCATATAAATGTTATGAGAGACATCAAAAGCATCATAGATTCTCCCAACAGCGGCACTGCCAGACAGGCCGAAGTAATAAGTTTCATATTAGTGCTGCCAAGTGATGCAAATCTAAGTTGGCAGATGAAAAATGAAACCAGGATGGAAAACAGCAGAAAGTGCGTTATTAAATACAACACAACAGCATGGCGGGACAATCCATTACTGCAGAATACACTTCAGATCATGGGAAATCATCCATACATTCGCATAGGCAAAGACGAACATGCAGTTTGAATGAAATGTACACAAATCAAAAAGAAGCAAAATAAACATTGATTGAATGTGGAATTACACATTGAATTCTATTAGCAGTTTCTATGTCAAATATTGCATTTTGAGAAAAACTACCAACAACTACCTGAGGAATAACCATTGTATGCTACCAAACATTGGAGCGCCTCAACCCATACCTCTATTCACCAAGCATTATGCCTGCTTAAATCAGCTTTCAGTTTTAAGTCACCATGAAATCGAGACACATTTACAAAACAGATTAGACAAAAGCTTCAGAAGTATTTTTTAATCTTTTGGAGAGACTTTCCATCTAGGATATATCTATACCAGCCTGAAGCAGTTTACATCTACCTCATTATCTATCTCACCCCAACCCAGATAAGATCCAGTATCATGGTTAAGCTGCATTCCAACTTAAAAGCAGCTGTGTCATTCACGGCAAACCAACAAAAAAAAAGGACATGACAAAGAAGGAGGAGGGCGTATGATCACCTGTAAGCTGTTACACCTACTTCTTTGTGCAATACACACTATATAGGGCCACATGCACTGTGCTCTGTTTGAGTTAAGTCTAAATCTGCAAATTATGTGTTGATGTGGCCAGATCGTAAAACAAAAATGTTCATAGTAACAATTAGTCATTATTGACTCTTTGCTGCTCCAAAGAATGCTTTGCAGAATCGTTACGAGAGACTAACGAAATCGGGCCATTTTTATGGGACCTCCCATTGTGCTGTTTACTGAGGATGAACTGACGATTCTAACATCAGTCCAACAACAGCCCCTGTCACAAGGGTGTAATAAACCCTCTTGTCAGTCAGCAGGCCTCCCTAGGGACTACACATTGCCTTGACTGAAGTAGCTTGTAACAAGCACTAACAGCAGCCATGGATTGCTTCAAACTGTAAAGCTATTGACAGTGCTCTTGGTGTAGACTCGGCTGTGATACCGGCAGTTAGAAAGATTGTTGGACGATATTGCACTCTGTAGATAATTTTGTTGTTATATTGTCTTCTGACCCAGATAAACTCACTCAGTTGCAGATTTGAACATATCATTCTCACATATTCTATTTGTTTTTCATTTGATGAAAAAGACAAAGTTGTCTTGAAGTCTCCCTTGTACATGATATTCTATAACCATCATGAAATATCATAAATCCTCAGATATTCTTACTAGCATCGATAACCAAGAATCCTTTGCTCAAGCGTTGCACATCCACATTATTTGAGGTGCGCAAACCTTTCATTGATCGACAGTTAATAACAGGAATCTGTATGTTTCATCTTCAAATTACAAAAAGTTACATGAATGATACCGAAATAAAGACTGATAAGTATATCACATCTTTGAGATAATTTTGTAAACATTGAGCTTCAGGATAACGTCTTTGTAGTTCACCTAAATGCTGAGTTAGTAAACTGAATTTGTAGGCCTGACAATGATTTTCCCATAACCTACGCCTTCCAATCAGGATGTCAAAAGAATACAAACTCAATTGATAAAAAAATTATTTCTCCTAACAGTCAGGTGACAATTAAATTGTTTTGAATTAAAGGAAACGACAGCCTTCAATGAAGCTGATCTGTTCATTAACCTCTTGTAACGCCCGTTTGCATGCAGCCCATCTCACAAATCAAACATTCATCATGGCATTAAATAACAATTCATTGTTATCACACGCATTAGTTAAGAATTAAATCAGAGTGATTAATATCATTTAGATATCCGCTGAATGTGGAAATGAGATCAATTTATGGCTTTGCTTTGATCACAGGCAACTTCAACTTAAGCTGAACTCAAGTTGAAAGGCTATAATACACTAGGTTGGACCAAGAAAATGATGTGGAGAGGAGGTTTATTACATCTTAGAATACATTACAAAACTCTGCATCAATGTAATTAGCATGTAGAAATATTTAAAATCACATCAGTACTGAATTCCCTTGATGCTTTTAACATGGATCTTAATATTGTTAACTTCCAATAATTATCTTTCAACCAGTTAACTAGCAAAAACCATTTGTCATTTTATGGCATGAGCTCAAATTATTAAAACCAGACACCTAACTCATGTTTGGTATTGACATAATATAAGTAAAAGACATCACAACTTTAGAATAAACCTGTCATGAGTTGAAAATCCGTTGATGCAGTCTGGTACTGGTGGGTAGGATGCACTCCCATCTCCTCTGTGTGAATCAATTATCTACAAAAATATTGTGTCAAGTTGTGTGAGCATCATGTCTTCGACTGCATGTACAAGCTCAAATCTGGAGTTCTGCAGACGAAGAGCTCATCGATCAGGACCCTGCATCCCTTCTTTAAGAAGGATTAATCCAAGACAAGATACATAGCCTCCGTTGAAATGTATAGCACTTAAGTATGGCCTCCAGGAAGTGAAACCAAAACCCTGAGGAAGGTAGGAGAAAATCCTCAAGAAGGTTTGAGACAAATTGCATCACACTTTATAACAGGCAGATAAGATGGAACGATCATCTGTAAATATTTTTGATAAACAGGACCTTCAAATTATCCTAGTTTCAAAAACTGTTCCAACTCAAAGTGAGAGGGTAAGAAATAAAAGGTACAGATTTATGAAAAATGTAGGGAGACTGATAAATTCATTTTAATGCAGACGAGATAAAAAAGAAGAAATTGAAACGAATATTCTAAATTCATTGCTCATTGATTGGAATAAAAGGGTCACCGAGGGAGATGCATTACTTCCACTTACAGGAACTGCTCGAATGGATTTACATCTATTTGATTTACTGTTATTTGCACCGGGTATTGCCCTTTCATAGAAGCCATTGACCCAAAGCTCTCATAACTTTCATTTATTTACCTGAATCTCATTCATTAACTTTAATTGCCCACCGTTACAGAACTGCTTTTTTGCTTGTGGCATCCACCAAGCAGCAAAAATATTACTCCTTTTCTCGGACAATTGCTGCACTATTCTTGCTGCTTATCACTCAAGCTTGATTCTACAGTAAAGTGGAAGCAAAACATGTGATTCATATACAGTTGTTTACACAAAAACAGGAGGATGATGCACGATGATAAAAGCATATCGTAATAACACTGATAAAAACGATCACTAAACTGCTCTCATATATCTTTTAGAAAATGTTCCATCTTAGTACATCCTTAATAGTACCTTTACTCATCCAAGTATGGTAGACCAACTGGCCATCTCAGATGTATGGAGTTCTAGACTGGCTCTAATTCTTTTGCCAGTAAATGAACATGCACTCATGCAGCCATCTGAAACAAAAGATGCCATCACTGATGTTGCTACAACTATTGCAAGAGAGCAATGTGGTCACAGTGATACCAACAACGACCCCAGGCAATAATGCCTTAACTGATGCTCAGCTGTTTGATGAATGTGACAGACCAGCCGGCCAAGATGTGACAAATAACCAAGCAGTGGCTGGCACACACACCCAGACGATGTGGCCCAACAGTAGCCCAACAAACATCCTATGGTGTTCTGCGTTTGATTATCGTCTAACAGCAACTTATAACCGTTCTGAAAATATGTCAATTTGGCATTACCATGAATAAAGCCACAGCAGTATGGTGATCATCCATGACTGGAATTACCTGATAACTCTCAAACATAATATTATGTCCCAATTCTTTGTAGTACATGACAACCACTTCGTCAGCCAAAACACCTCAGCGGCCCACACTAACTCTATTAACAATGTGAAATGTCTAGATTTCCTTAATTTCCAGAAACAAGCAATACAAAAATGACTGTTCAGTGTTCATGCTTTAATGCTAAATATTGTAATGTGATAAATCTGGTGAGTATAACATTACAGTAACAGAAGAGTGTCCTTTATTCAACAAGCACAATTTTTCGTGTGAAATTGAATGTCACATCAAATAACTTCGAAGAACCACATCTGTGATACAATCAGTACAATGTTTCAACATATAATAAAATCAAGAACTTTGAAACTATATGAAAGAACAACATCCAACATCAAGCATATTGTAATAATTAGATTTGTAAGAAAAGGTAGAGAGCTGAAAACCACCAGAATTGCCAAAACAGAATTATGGAATGTATGTCGCCTAGAAACATTTATGTCAAGAAACACGAAAGTTCATACTTAGCTGTACGTCAGATGAAACTTGATCACATTGAAATGGTCATATCATAAAATTTCATTACCAGGAGATAGATTGCCGATAACACCAGCTCATGTGACCAGTAACCAGAGGCTGACAATTCGATGATGTGATATGAATAGAACCATTCAAGCCAAAAGCCAACCTGTACCGAAGAGTAAGCAAAAATAAATGGAAATGCATGGAGTCGTTTGCATAGCTATCTACTGGGCTTCACCTCTTAATGGATCTTACACTTTCCCTAAATAACAGTATTGTACATAACTTTCATCTTTCATAACAAGCCAAGATTATCAGAATTGCAGTTGAACCCGCAGTATTGAAATCCTCTATTTGCATAAATACAAAGGAACAAATCTGTGTTTTCTCAGATGATAAGTTTAGACAATTACGTTTGTTACTGCAGGGATGCCTGTCTGTCATGCAAACTCTAGGCAGTTGAATCGTGGTAATCATTCAACATTTGCAAATAATAATTGACACTTGATTCAAAAGTAACATGTCATGTCACAATTACATTCCGTTGCATGAACCTTCAAAAGCCAACAAAAACACAAAAGTAAAAATGATGTGAAGTCATGTGACAACATAAATGAGTAGAAATGTTGCGGCAGTAAACGAAAAATGTGTTCACTGCAACACCAGGGGTGACTGACCATCGAGGCTCAGACATAACATCCATCAGGATGAAATAACAAAATCTTGGAACCTTGTCTGTCTAAGACATTTACTCCCACCAATGAAAGAAGACACAGGACACTGTAGGTTTGTTTGTTGTAGGTTTGTATGTTGCAGTAAATTTGGAAAGAGGGGCATGACCATCATAGTAACTGTGACTAAGCTCAAATGTTAGGGGGTAACCTAGTTCACCCCAGATAAGGTATCCCTTATTTATGACTGTCACGTAGGACCATTTGTAATTGATAGCAAGGAAGCTTGGGCATTGAATGTCCGTGGCCAGAGTTTGATGGATGCGCACTGTGATAACACTTTGGTCCTTTATTCCAACAATAATTATGTCATGATTATGCAATCTTAAGTTGTCTGTCTCAGACATTTACTCCCACCAATGAAAGAAGACACAGGACACTGTACTAAGTTTATACATTTGTGTGCCCTAAACTGCTGGCTCACCGCGGATATCCATATTAGCCCAAGCAGCCACAGATGTTGCGTTTTTTAAGTTTTTAATTTCACAGTGCTTTTAAATCTGAGGCCCAAGTGGCTATTGCTACTGCTACCATTGAATAAATGGCGATAATAAAGAGCATTGAGCCCTTCTAGTTTGTTTGTCACAGTGTTATCATAGCCAAAAGTCCAAGGCATAATTATTATTTTACACTCACTATCTTGGCATAGGTCTGATGGCTGTTAGGACAGAGCAATGCAGCTGCCTGTTCATTCTTTGTTGGGGAGCAGGATATAAGATAAGATAAGATATTACTTTATTGTATCATCAATAAACATATGTACATGATGAAACTCGATTTGGCATAAATAGACAAGAACACTAAGCAGTGCAAATAAATAAATATGATATGACAAGAGTAAATTACAATACTGAAGGAGATACATATATATACAAAGGATCACAGACTAGATTTATGGTTGTATAACTTGATGGAATGATTTACAAATGTATTGGCATGTCTAGTGGTACAATGTTTTGGCACACAGAGTCTTTTACCCAATCTCAAGAAATTAAATTTACAATGGAGTGGGTGTTTTTCTTCTTTTAGTATTTTTGTAGGGACCATTTCAGATCTGTGTTATAAGCTCCAAATGAGGAAAGATTTTACAGTGGAGGTCCCTAACTAAAGGGACAAAAAGAATCAGCCAAGAGCTATTTGTCATCAATTTATGTGTACTGCAGTGGTGGAGCTTTTTGAGTTTCTGGAGGGGGCCACTAGGAAGTTGGCCTTGCAGATATACTTTCTCTATAGCAGGAGTACCCTCCAAATTTACCTCCAATATTAGGAGGGTACTCATGCTACAGCGAAGGTAACTGTGACTACAATTTACAAATCAAGTACATATTTGCCCCTCTTTATGCTCAGTAGCTCCTTCACTGCATGACCTTGGGAGCCACTCAACCATGACTGGACTGTCATGGTTGAGTGATTGGGGACCATATCCAAAGCACACCTAGAGCATAATATTATCCCATAGAGATTTCCTTCAAAAAATTATATAGCCTAAGTGTATAAAGATTTGAGATGATATAAAACAAGTGATAAAAGAAAACACTGAATGAGAACATTAGATATTCAACTTCTCACAAAATTATCAGTCTAAAAGTGTAATAATCCAAATATTATGCAAGCAACAATTAGTTTGTTGTAATGGAAATAGAAATTTCATGTTCATGACAAAGAATATAAAAGGGCTTCTCATTGCTTCGTTTGCTGTCTATGTTAATAACACCTGTAATTAGGCATGCCTTATCATGAGGTAACATGTATTAGGTTTGTTAAATCACACACTCACAGTGGTACAATGGTACATTGGAGGTATAGATGAAACTACACATACATAAAACATTATTTGAATATTTGGAAAATAATTTATGTGTTTGATGTGTTTGAAGAAACCTCAGGTCCCTACAATTCTTTTTTTAAAGAATTTCTTGTTCTGAACATTTTCAAACAAGATTCATTTAAATTTCTTGTTTCTACACCCATATTCCTAGCTGCTCTGATTATCTTTACAAGCTTATTTTGATCTTTGTTGTGTGATGATCCATACCAAGTTAGATCTACAATAGCAAAATTCATTACAGACTCAACAATTGACTTATAATGGCAACATGCATTGCCAGTATTGCATAACTTTGTAAGTTCCACTAAAATTTGATGGTTTTATAAATATCATGACTCTTATCACAACATTGACATACTTGAGGAACTTACAAAAATATGTTGTTTTGCAAAAACAAAGAGGATGTTTAAATAAAATTGAATATTTGGAAAAAAGTAATAAGCGTGTTACTATTTGATTTCCCTAAATGTTCCTTGCAAGTAAGTAGCAATATGATGTTGTTTCCATCAACTCAGATTACCAATTAATTCAAGAAGACAATTTATACTAAATTTGGACAGAGCCGACTTATTCAACGGCAAGCTAGCCGACACTGGCACGTTGGACCATTGTTGGTTCATGGCTGATATAGAAACACATACCTCTCTGATCATCAGCAAAATGCAATTCTGCAGTCATTATGGATGCAACTTCCAGGCAATCTGGAGAATAAATGTCCACAACCAACCTCCATCTGCTTGTGAATATAAAGATCGATGTGTATGATATTGCATATAACTGCATAAATACAAAAGAGCAAATGGCTATTGATGCACAAGCTGATGAAATGGCAACAAGCAAACAGCAGACAAGTGTCTTGATGCAACCTGTTCTTGTACGTCCATAATTATCAAAGGTATTATCAAAACACACAGATTTTGCTGTAAACAGACCCACTAATTCAAAAAGGGAAAATGACAAAAAAGTTCGGAAGGAAATCTAGCAAGACTACAAAGCACTGTAGCAAACGAAAATAAAATTGAAAATACCAGACACTGGCATTTGAACAAGCTTCCCACAAAGCTTACCATATATGAGTTCATGCCTGTGCTTATTGAAACCTTGTTAAGCATTGAGTAGACAGATTCAATCAAGAGGTCGGAGAACAGACAATGTTCAAGGATGTAGTCTGTAAAAAGTGTATCATATCTCTGTCCAGTCTGTCTGGTGTGTGTGCAATTTCTTTAAAGAATTATAGATCACGAATCCAAATACTGCCAAGAGAAATGTTAGAGGCTTCCTAAGTCTGTGGTGGAAAGCTGCACATAATATGGGGTCTGTCACTCTTCAGTCCTGTGCATATGGTTTAATGTTGCTGTTGACACAATTGCTGTGAGATTCATCACTTTGTAAAACAAATTTCCAAAATAACCAACATAAGATGCAACACACTATGGCATGAAATAAGTTTGCCATTAATTATAAATAACAGCACAAGTGCAGCTCTGTTTCCTTCCATCATCGTGTGGGCAGTTGGTCCTATTTGTAAAAACCCATTCGAGGGTTACACACCATTTGACCTTTGGTAGTAGTATAGTTGCTGGGACGCAAAAATTATCATCCTTTAATTTACAATGTACAAATAGGCACTAAGAGGCAGGAAGCGATAATGCACATAAGTAAGTGACAGTGGTGTTGATAATGGTCTGAAATGACATGACAAGCAGGAAAAAAAGGAAAATGTTAATTTCAAAGTTGTGAAGGACAACTTATCTGATTTAATCAAAAGGCATTCTTCCAGCTTGCTTCATTTCAATTATCAAGGCACATGCTATGAGTTTCACACTCATCCCCTGTCTCTCCCACCATAGTTGGATTGCAATAAAAATCAACCAGAATATTTAGCCAGAACTAAACCAGTTTTGAGGGACACAACAGCTACAAAATTGCAATGGATCATATTAATATTATGAGAGACATCAAAAGCATCACTGATTCCCCATGGCAAAACTGCCAGACAGGCCAAAGCAATAAGTTTCATATTAGTGCTGCCCAGTGATGCAAATCTAAGTTGATGGATGAAAAATGAAACCAGGATGGATAACAGCAGAAAGTGCTTCATAAAATACTACACAACAGCGGGGCGGAACAATCAGTTGCAGTAGAAAACACTTCAGACCACGAGAAGTCATCCCTGCATTTACATAAGCACCAACAAACAAGGGGTATGAATAAAAAATAAACAATTAAAAAAGAAGCAGTTTCGAAATTAGATTAAATGTAGACACAAATCATCTAAAAGCCAGTTTCTATCACTAATATTGCATTTTGAGGAAAAATACTGCCAGTGACAACCTGAAAGATGCACCAATATTGTTATTTTCAAGAGCCAGCGGATGCCATGAATACAACACTTTGCATAATATTCATGGTCAATTCATTTTTATAATGTCATAATTCACCACAAAATGCAATGACCCGATACTGTGATGGATCCTGACTGGGTAGTCAATACTATTCATACCACATTTTCTTTGATATTCTCTAGATGCTATTTTCCAGGCCTTCCTCTTGTTTTGATTTTTTCTAATTTGCTTATTGTCCACCTGATAAACACAAGTGTCATACAGAGTGAGAATTCCCCGAACAAGAGATAAATCACTGAAATCGGCTGGGCCTATACAGCCTTGAGAATCTGAATTAATGGTTTTTCGAAAGCAGTTCATGCCTACAGGATGAAGACTCGCTGATCCCCAGGAAATGAATGCATCAGTAGCAATATGAAAGGTCTTAACATGAGGTATGGCCAAGCACGTGAGCAAGATCTGCAAACTACTCTAAAGGGAATCATGTGTAGCATTGACGGCGAATATCAGGGAAATTCAGGAACTAAATCTTGTTAGACGACTCAGTCTGTGAGTGACTCAATCACAAAAAGAATATTATGTTTCTTGTCAGTTTACCTATTTCATTGATGGCTTGCAATTGAAAATAGTTGTTGTCATTGATATTTTTGGCTTGCTTGAAGTTTTCACAAAGCTACCGTTAACTATAGCTTGTCATGCAACTTTCAGATCTAATGCCACTTATCTTTTGAAATGTTGAATAATTATTATGATAGAGAATTGCAACAAGTTTGCATGAGAGGCAAATGTCCCTGCAATTATGAACATCATTATGATTGACTGAATTTGTTTTGTGAGAAATTACAAAAAAAATTTTCTTCAGTTTTCAAACTTACCTGAATTCCAGCAAGTTGTCGTTATGATAGCATCATCATAGAACAACCAAGCATCTTTGTTTGGCTTGTCTCTTTTGCCAAATTATCAGATTGTCTGCTTGTAATTTGTCACATCTGCGCTGACTAGTTTGACACTTTCATTAAGAAGTTGAGTATCGGTTAGGGCATTACTGTCTGGAGTCGTGATTGCTATCATTGTTATCACATAACACTCTTGCGTTGAAGCAGTAATACTTAAACTTCAGTTGTATTTTAACATCAGCTGTAGGAAGTCTATGATCAATTTCAGGCGGCTGCAGGAAAACCAGGAAAGAAAGTGTGCATAGCTGGTTAGTAGAGTTGGACGTGTAGTTCACATGCCATTGGGATTTCCGAGTAGATAAATACAATGCATGCTCGCCCACAGTATAGTTGTTTTCTCTATGTTAGCATTGCAACAAAGTCTACATAAAGATAACTTTATACTGCAACACAATTTGAAGCGTTTAATAGCTGCTATTGGTGCTAGTTGCCAGGTGCTGAAGTCAAAGAGAGCTGTCAACTGATGAGAGTGTTTAATATACCCTTGTGACTAGGGCTGTTTGGCAGCTGTTAGAATTGTCAGTTCATGCTCAGTAAACAGTGGAATGGGAGGTCCCAATAGACAGTGCTGGTGTCGAGAGCCTGGCTCAAGCCTACAAGTCAACAATTAGAGTGGCATTGGTGGCTGCTTGTAGCCACCAAACTCAGTTGGTCTGGTGTGCTAGTATTCAGCCACTCCATTAGTCTCATGGTTGATGCTTGAATGGTCAGTTCATGCTCAGTGAACAGTAGAATCGTTGTTCCTATAGCAGTGTTCTAACTCCATCAGTGTCTGTGGACATTTGCAATTGCATTTTCATTCCCACAAGCAGAACAAACATTTTTTGTCATATTAAATTGACGCAAAATAAATATTGCTTATTAGGTGCAAGCATGTCAATGTTCTTTACTGCTTGCATAACACAGAAACACAATGTTATGACAGATAGCTATTATAGCCAAACACTTTGATATAGAATTAGAGTGGACTGTGGCAGTGTGGCACTGTGAAAATGGCACTTTGTGACTCATGATAGCTGATGAAGTGTCATCTTTTCTACTTTCAACATGGGAAACATAGATGATGATAGAGGCTGTTTGAGTAGTCATGATCAAGCCATTTGATTGAGCAGAAAATCAAATTTGTGAAAGATAAATTGCTGTTGTGAGCTTAATGTTAACTCAAGGTACTCTAGCTCACAATACAGAATAACTCTTGGTCAACATGCACTTTGTGGGATATTCCAGGAAAAGTAGATATATTTGCAGAAGTATATATAACATTTATATTGAGCAATTTGCTAAAAAATTGTCATTTGGGCCCAAAATGAAGGAAATGAGAATGATGTTCAATGATTCAATCAGCTTGCAAGCCGATATGAAGCACAGTCGTCCAATAGCCATGGGTCTTTGTATTAATGTTGTTTCCCTAAGACCGTGAATTTCTCACCCTCATTATCAGTTCATTACTCACAGCACAGTGGACATGACCAAATTGATTGAAATTACCAAAGCATTGATTGAAAACTCCTTGTCCTGGTCTAATCTGCTCTCGACAGTGTGACGACTATCTCGTTGCCTATCAGACTATTGTTTTGTTTTGTCTTTCCATTTTCTGAAGAAGAATATAATTTATTGGCAACAAAATAAACAGTTGGCTTTGTAAATTATTCTCTCCCTTTCATCTCACTCTCATAAAAGCCTTCCAACCATTCTCATTTATCGCAGTTGATCACTTGTGTTTGTGAAGACTGTCTTCATCTTGTTGCCCGGAGGACACAATACCGCTGCAACCAAGAAATCTTTCTCAGTCAATCTGATAATCCCATATATATATTCAAAGTGGTAATGAATTATGTGACATTGGACACTTCCTGTATTGATTCGTTTCTACCTTCTGCCAATCTTACTGTCTGTTGTCATGACTACAATTCATCAGAATCACTGGTCAAATTGGGACTCCATACTTCTAGGTTATTTGCATGTGTGCCTTTAATCTGTTGCACTGGCTCATGGTCTTGCTTTGTGTCGTATGTCTGAAATTTCCATTTGACTGCTTACTCAACCTGCATGTCTGACATTGGCCATGGTGTCACACACTTCTTGTATGTGTTTCTTGAACTAATTGTGAGGTGGCAAGCCGTATCCTACGGCATCCTCTTGAAGATGGCATGCCACAGGCTAATTTGGCATCTTATGTTCAGACTCCTCACATGTCTCTATGTCTGTCTTCTGTGTGTGTGGTTGGCATGTAGACCACCAAGTAAGTCGAAATAAACTCATTCTCTGAACTATTGATGTCTGGTTACTTGTTACATCTTCTCAGGGGTGGCCCAACCACTAAGGGGGGGGGGTATAAAACGTGACCAAAAATATTTAAAAAATCAATAAAAAATGCCAAAATGTCAGAGAAAGTTTGTGAATAAACCTTTTAGGTCATGGCCCCAATGCGAGAGGGCTCTGTATAGGAAAGAGCCCTTAATGTTAGTGTAATAGAGTAATGTCAAAAAAAGGAATGTGGGGGCCTATTGACTTATATTTGTCACGGCCCAAAATGGTGCCAGTCTGCTCCTGTTACTAATGTTCTATGACAATGATGTAAGCCTTTTCGTTGCTATGAGACATAGTGACTATAATTCTTCATATTTTTTAATGTTACAGAATGGGATTAGATGAAAAATCTGTATCAAGAAAGCAAAATGAAAGTGTTTTTGGGATGAAATCAGTCAACTTAGCTTGATAGTTAATTAATTAAGAGTGTTTTAATTAATTAATGACACATGCAAAATAAGTTAGCTCTTAATTGGTGTAGTTTTATAATGAATCTCTTCTATTCTGAATAAATTGACAGGAATGACACAAAATGGCAAACTAGTTATTTCAAAAGCATATTTTATGCATCAATCAGAATACAATACAGAGGAAAAAAAATTTTTATGATATCCTGCACTCAATTGTTGGCTCCAGATGAGCTAGACCGCCAATGTAGGCAAAAAAACTAGAGCCCTTATCTTTTCATCACTTCTATTTCTCAACTTTGATGCATACACAAGACATCATACCAAATCCACTTGGGATCAATCCTGATAAATTTGCTTGCTGTTGGCAAGCAGTGCTTTCTCTGATATGATGTATGCTCATTTGCAACTAAGAAATACATTTATGTGCACTTGATCTGTGCATATCAATTGACTCTTTCAAGCAAACGTCAAAACGCAACAATACAGGGCTCAGGTGTGAGCCATCAGCAGTAATTTTGCGCTTATCGGCAGCCAGGTGGCAAGAGAACGTCTGAATGGGCTCAGTGAATGCACAGTGAATGCACAGTATAGCCACAAAGAGCAAGCAAGATATTGATTCTATGAAAGGTTATAAAGTATTTATTATTTCGGTCTTTCAGCTATGAACTGTAAGATGAAACACAGATTGCTTTGTGAGTCCGAAGTGATGTAAATACACATTTTGTATAAAATCTCATCATTATGTCACAGCAGGAACCCAAAATATGACGAAGATGTATTTTTCTAATTTATAACTCACTATACACATTAAAGACCACCGAAAATTGGCCCTCTAGATTTGAAGAAGTAAAGTCGATAAAAATGGAGCATCAAAATCAGGCCATCGTAACATACCAGGCTTAAGACTCTGTCATCATTATCCATTACAATTAAAAGTGGCACAACTAAGATTTGCCTTTAACTACTCTGGTAATAAGGTGGTTTCCATGACTACATGCCAGATAAAGAAGCTTCGTTACCCTGATATCTTAGCCCCAATTTGTAGATATGCCAGACGGAAGATCATTGCCAAGATACACAGAGCTATGTCGTCCACTTAAGAACTTTTCCGCCAACTCTACGTCTCATTATATTTACTCAGAACTTGAGAAGTGGTTGGGTAAAAAAGACAAATATCTTGTAAGGCCTTAATCATTTCTGTTGAGAGCTCTATCAAAGTGTCTTCAAATACTGCTCTCGCAAATTACAGTTTCTCTTGTCGGTGTTTATGTCACTTCCAGAATTTCAACGACAGTTTGCCATGCACAATAGGATGTAAATAGGCTCCCAGGTGCCATAAATAATAAACCATTAATTAGCTACTGTTCAAGTTCCAAAAACACAAGGAAACATAATAGATTACTGACATTCAAGACAAAAAACCAACAATATGTTTACAATTTTGATTTACAATTTACCTGTTCTATCATAATATGAACAACGAGGTGTCCGATGCACCTTCTGCACTCAAACTGCACATCAAAACAACTTTCAAAGTGATGCAATACAAAATGAATCAGTAACATCATAAAAGAAAGTAAAATAAAAAAAATTTCAAGAGAATGCTTTTATAAAATTCTGAAACAGTGGCTGAATAAGTGCAAGGAGGTGACAGAGAGAAATTTGCTTCAATAAGAGTCCACACTTATCAATATGACACCTGCGTAAAGCAAAAGAAAGAAATACATCGCTGTTTGCTGCAGATGGTCAACTGGTCATCTGCCGAAATCAAAGAGGTCTGGTTGAAATATTCATACAAGAAGGCAGGAGGTTGTGGAGAGGAGAGACAGTCTGATGTATTGCTGGAACATTTTCTGCTTGGACACTCTTAGCTTTTCCCAATATTGGGCTGCAACAAAAAACAACCAATGTTTCCCTCCATCCTAACAGAGAAATGACAATGTCAATGACAAACAATTTATTTCCTCTTGAAAAATGAAATTGCATGAAAAGCATAAATTATACTCACACCAGATATTTTAATTAACTAAGTGAGAGCTATAGATGCTTTACTGTATGTTATCAACAAATAAGGCATTCCTCAGTCTGTCACATAAAAAAGGTTTGTTCTAACATTGAATCAATCAGCATGAAATAACAAAACGTAGGAAAACTTCTCTGCCTCAAACATTTACTACGACCAGACACAAGAAACAGGACACTTGGTCCATGTGTTGCAGTACATTTGTAAGGAGGTGCATGATCATCTAAGTGTCACATAGGACCACTGGTAATGGATAGCAGGGACGCCTGGGCATTCATTTTCTGCAGCCATAGCCTGATGGATGAACACTGCGATAACACTTTGCTCCATCCTTCGATCACTGCACTTCAGAAATAAGCAGTCAACTGTTGCACAACATAGCTTTAATTATCAGGCCTATTACTGCATGCACTAAACATTCCAACTTCATTCACCACTGAGACATAATCAAGTGATCTTGACTATATGCAAGATCAGCAATGGAGGCAGGCATTATCACTTGGTGGATCTTATAGCTTTACTAGAGGTCACCCCACAGATAAGACCAAATGGCTTCTTGTTTATTCACCCCTGCCTCATCATGGCCGTGCGTCCAAGGCATAAAAGTCATTTTGCACTACTCTCTTGCTGTTATCAGATTGAAGCAAATGTCTGGTGGCTGCTCTGGAAGAGCAATAAAGCTGATGGCCCACTTGGTACACAAGATCAGATGGGAATGATAGTATCAATATCGAAAATCTCATAATAGAATTGAAAATATTGCATAGAGATTTTGCCCTTTTCAGCAACTGTTGGCCATCAATGTTCCTTACAGAAAACAGCATATACTAACATAAAAATCGACTGGAATATTTTGAAAGGGCCATTCAGAATTACTGGCAATGGCAAGCCAACAGATATCAGCGAAAAGGTCCCACATGGCAGATATATGGAGATACACTGACCATGAGCAAATTGGGATTCTGTAGTCATTATGGAAACAATTTCCAGGCAATGTGGAAAACTGTTGGCCACTGCATCCATTAGCCTGCTAGTGAATATAACACTTATATATAATAGGGGACAAAACTGAATAAATATGGAAGAAAATATGGAAAAACACTTAGAACAGCCATTAATGCATAGGCTGCAAAAACTCCAAAGAACAAACAGCAAATATTTCATTATTCCAATTTTAAAAAATATAGATGGGATGATTTGCAATTTGTCCTTTTAAATGATGCAGACATAACAATCAAAAAATAAACAATTATCGACAGTTCGTCAAAACATTGCCACATTCCTCACAAGAATTCTGGGTAGGGACTAATTAGAATGAGAAACAAAACAAAGTCTGAAGAAAATCCTCCATTTCAGAACAGGTCCTACGTAAAAGGCTCATGACCAAAATGACAAGACTCAAAGAGTAGGATTGTTCCATCCCTATACTTTTTTAATGCAGTAAGCCTGGACTACAAAGGCCTTCTATCTCACAGAAAGTAATTTGAAAGGACTAGGCACTGGCATTTGTTAAAGCGTCACACAAAGATTGCCACATCGGAGTTCATGTCTCTGCCTGAGAAAACCTTCTTAAGCTTTAAGTAGACACATTCAATCTGGAGGTTGGTATGCAGACAATGTTAAAATGTCTTGTCCCTACAGATACCTTGACCTATCGCAAATCCAGACGGTCATATACGTAACTTCTCTAAAGTATTAGAAATCACGGAATGCAAATATGCCAAGAGAAATGTCAAAGACTCTCAGTCTGAAACGACAACCTGCTGACAAAGGATGTGTCACTTGTCAATCCTACATGACTGCTCCTTTTATCTCCCTGCTGACATGCTGACTTCTGTGTTTCTGAGAGTCATATCTCGATGATAGAAACAGTATAGATGGTGTTATGTAAAAATCAATATTGCAGGTGAGATATTTAGAACTTTTACCTTTGGAAATAATTGTAAAAGTTGAACAGTTCATCATCCTCCCATAAATATATCTTTATTTCAATGAAGAATTGTTTTAAAGATTGATGCCACTGGTACTGAATCACAATCGATCATATCAAAATTATGTAGAATATCAAAAGCATTACTTTTTTTAAATAGCAAAGTTTCCACGCAAGCCAAAGCAAAATGTTTCATGTAAGTGCGGCCCAGTGATGCAAATCTCAGTTGACAGATGAATAATTGAGCCGTTTTACTGTGTTGCTGCACCAGAAACTACTCCAGACTGTAAGAAATCTGCCATACACAGTGATATCTGCATGTTCAGAATTAGAACAGAATCAGTCAGTCTGTGATGTTTTGCTTCTAATTGCAAACAAGGAAATTGGAAGAAGGCCATAATTTAATGCGCAAAATTCTTTTGAAAATTCACAATGAACTTTATGCCAAAACAGCTGAGAGTAGCAGAAGGTAATCAGCCTGCTGTCTGTAGCAAACAAAAATAAAATTGAAAATACCAGAAACTGGCATTTGAACAAGCTTCACACAAAATTACCTTGTATGAGTTCATGCCTGTGCTTATGGAAACCTTGTTAAGCATTGAGTAGACCAATCAAGAGGTCGGAGAACAGACAATGTTAAAGGATGTAGTCTGTAAAAAGTGAATCATATCTCTGTCCAGTCTGTCTGGTGTGTGTGAAGTTTCTTTAAAGTATTACGGATCACAAATCCAAATACTCCCATAAGTAATGTCAGAGGCTTCCTACGTGTGTGGTGGAAAGCTGCACACAGTATGTGGTCTGTCACTCTTCAGTCCTGTGCAACTTGTTTAATGTTACTGTTCACACACAGTTGCTGCGAGAGATATCACTTTGTAATACACATTTACAATATAACCAATATAAGATATAACACACTGTGTGGCATGAAATAAGTTTGCCATTACATAAATAACGGCACATTTGCTGCACTGCTTCCTCTCATCATCATCTGGGGCTGTGGGTCCTATTTGTAAAAACCCGCTTGAGGGTAACAGACCATTTGCCGTGATGCAAAAGCTATCATCCTTTAATGTACAATGTACAAATAGGCACTAAGAGGCAGGAAGCGATAATGCACATAAGTAAGTGACAGTGGTGTTGATAATGGTCTGAAATGACATGACAAGCAGGAAAAAAAGGAAAATGTTAATTTCAAAGTTGTGAAGGACAACTTATCTGATTTCATCAAAAGGCATTCTTCCAGCTTGCTTCATTTCAATTATCAAGGCACTGGCTATGAGTTTCACTCTCATCCCCTGTCTCTCTCACCATAGTTGGATTGCAATAAAAATCAACCAGAATATTTAGCCAGAACTAAACCAGTTTTGAGGGAAACAACAGCAACAAAATTGCAATGGATCATATTAATATTATTAGAGACATCAAAAGCATCACTGATTCCCCATGGCAAAACTGCCAGACAGGCCAAAGCAATAAGTTTCATATTAGTGCTGCCCAGTGATGCAAATCTAAGTTGATGGATGAAAAATGAAACCAGGATGGATAACAGCAGAAAGTGCTTCATAAAATACTACACAACAGCGGGGCGGAACAATCAGTTGCAGTAGAAAACACTTCAGACCACGGGAAGTCATCCCTGCATTTACATAAGCACCGACAAACAAGGGTACGAATAAAAAATATACAATTCAAAAAGAAGCAGTTTCGAAATTAGATTAAAGATAGACACAAATCATCTAAAAGCTAGTTTCTATCACTAATATTGCATTTTGAGGAAAAATACTGCCAGTGATAACCTGAAAGATGCACCATTATTGTTATTTTCAAGAGCCAGCTGATGCCATGAATACAACACTTTGCATAATATTCATGATTAATTAATTTTGATAATGTCACAATTCATCACAAAATGCAATGACCCGATATTGTGGGGATCCTGACTGGGTAGTCAATACTCTTCATTCCACATTTTCTTCAATATTCTCTAGATGCTATTTCCATGTCTTCCTCTGGGTTTGCTGATTTGATAATCTCTTTTGTTTTTTGTTTTATTTGCTTACTGTCTACCTGATAAACACAAGCGTCATACAGAGCAAGAGGTCCCCGAGCAAGAGATAAATCACTGAAATCGGCTGGGCCTGTACAGCCTCGAGAACCTGAATTAATGGTATTTCGAAAGCAGTTCATGCCTACAGGATGAAGACTCGCTGAGCCCCAGGAAATGAGTGCATCAATAGCAATATGAAAGGTTTTAACAGGAGGTATGGCCAAGCATGTGAGCAAGATCTGCAAACTACTCTAAAGGGAATCATGTGTAGCATTGACTGCGAAAAAGTTTAATATCAGGGAAATTCATTGAACCGCAGGAACTAAATCTTGTTAGACGACTCAGTCTGTTTGTGACTCAATCACAAAAAGAATATTATGTTTCTTGTCAGTTTACCTATTTCATTGATGGCTTGTAATTGAAAATAGTCAAATAACTGTTCCATTGATATTTTTGGCTTGCTTGAAGTTTTCACAAAGCTACCGTTATTATCGTTTTCATTGATACATGTTTTTCCAGTTTGCACTTCGCTTTATACCAAAACTGTGATGTCACAGATTTACTTGCATAACTTTGTATATTACAAGTAGTCAAGCACATATTTCAAGTAACTGCCCAAATGCATTCACACATGGATTATGTATGTTCAGCTTGTTTCAAAAGTTTGGCTTTGATACCTACACTGGTTGATGAATGCTTCAGTGAACTGTAACTGAAGCAAACAGACTACTTATTCTCAAAGGAGAGTTACATTGTTGGGCAAAAGTTTGGAAAGCATAAGGTGCTCACCATTGCATTAGCGTTGCACAAAATGGTATATCACAATGATGTGGATTATTGAAGATACATTTGTGAAAATAGGGTTATATTTCAAAGGTTGCTCTAAAAAAATTGGGAGGTGTCATAGTAAGTCAGCATTGGCAATTGCTATTTCATCAATATGTATGCCCACTTGCTTGCAGCCAGAAGCATTTTTGAAAGCAACAAAGGAAAATGAATGCAATTCATATACACTGTATAAACTACCCCATAAAATCCCTCTTCCTATTTTCACATATTTTCTTCTTATCAGATAAGAAACCACAAGCAAATTTGTGTACACTAATCCAAAGACTAGAATCATACTATTTCCAAATATTCTGGCGTGCAGTGTACATTGACTGACAACAAATTATTTGAAATTGTGATAACTAGTGTCTGATGAAAACCGATAAAAACAGACTTTGTTTGGAAAACATTGAAACAGAGAGGTGTAATACTCAGCCTGGACAGAAGTTGTTTGTCGCGGTTGTACAAAAATAATAATATAGCCTGGCAGTTTTGAATTCCTTTGTCTTTAACCGTGATGTCAAACTTTAAACTGAGTGTCACAGATTGAAGATTAAACCAATCACATTCGCAGATACCTGATGAGGTCACGGTTTTGCTGCAAAACAAAGTTTTCACAAAAACACACAGCTATGAAAACGATAATAACTATAGCTTGTCATGCAACTTTCAGATGTAATGCCACTTATCTTTTGAAATGTTGAATAATTATTATGACAGAGAATTGCAACAAGTTTGCATGAGAAGCAAATGTCCCTACAATTATGAACTTCATTAGATTGACTGAATTTGTTATGTGAGAAATTACAAACAAATTTTTCTTCAGTTTTCAATTTTACCTGAATTCCTGCAAGTTGTGGTTATGTTAGAATAGAGCAACCGAGGATCTTTGTTTGACTTGTCTTTTTTGTCAAATTATCAGATTGTCTGCTTGTAATTTGTCACATCTAGGCTGACTAGTTTGCCACCTTCTTCAAACTGTTGACTATCAGTTAGGGCATTATTGTCTGGGGTCGTGATTGCTATCACTGTTATCACATCACTCTCTTGCAGTAGAAGCAGTAACACTTAAACTTCAGTTGTATTTCAACATCAGCTGTAGGAAGTCTGTGATCAATTTCAGGCGGCAGCAGGAAAACCAGGAAAGAAAGTGTGCATAGCTGGTTAGTAGAGTTGGACGTGATGTTCAAATGCCATTGGGATTTCCGAGTAGATAAATACAATGCATGCTCGCCCACAGTATAGTTGTTTTCTCTATGTTAGCATTGCAACAAAGTCTACATAAAGATAACTTTATACTGCAACACAATTTGAAGCGTTTAATAGCTGCTATTGGTGCTAGTTGCCAGGTGCTGAAGTCAAAGATAGCTGTCAACTGATGAGAGTGTTTAATGTACCCTTGTGACTGGGGCTGTTGGGCAGCCATTAGATCGTCAGTTCATGCTCAGTAAACAGGGGAATGAGAGGTCCCAATAGACAGATATTGGTGTCGAGAGCCTACAAGTCAACAATTAGAGTGGCATTGGTGGCTGCATGTAGCCACCCAACTCAGTTGGTCTGGTGTACTAGTATTCAGCCACTCCATTAGTCTCATGGTTGACGCTTGAATGGTCAGTTCATGCTCAGTGAACAGTAGAATTGTTGTTCCTATAGTAGTGTTCTAACTCCATCAGTCTCTGTGGACATTTGCAACAACCTATCAATAATGGCCAATTGTGCCCATGAGCATGTTTGCTTTGTAGCAGATGGCTATTGCTTCTATACAGAACTTGCAGACTTATACTGAGTGAAGGCTGGGTTTAGTATGTGATGTGGCACAAATTTGGTTATTCTGCATGATTAAAGGCTTTTGGGATTTGGGTTTATGGAATAAAAAATCTTGTGAAATGAACACACATGATTTTAGCTCATACTAGTTTATAGGACATTCAAAGACACCTGTGTCCTTGACTTATGATTTTGTTTATGAGGGAGTGTTTAACAAGAATTTACATCGTCACAATTTGCATTTTCACTTTTTCTAAATGCTTCTTTTTTCTCTAATATCCCAGATCAACAAAATCTTCTAGGCTGCACCAAAGGCAGTTGAAATGGGATCCCATGTGATTTTATTTTAATTTTTGTTTAATGGGATACTATGCTGTTGTCTTTGGTTGTGTTTGTTTTGAAGTTACTTTTTCAAACAAATAGCACCATTATGTTTGGCATCAGGAAAAAATGCTGTTAATAATGTGCATTTTCATTCCCACACACAGTACAAACATTTTTTGTCATATTAAATTGATGCAAAATAAATATTGCTTATTAGGTGCAAGCATGTCAATGTTCTTTAACTGCTTGCATAACACAGAAACACAATGTTATGACAGATAGCTATTATAGCCAAACACTTTGATATAGAATTAGAGTGGACTGTGGCAGTGTGGCACTGTGAAAATGGCACTTTATGACTCATGATAGCTGATGCAGTGTCATCTTTTCTACTTTCAACATGGGAAACATAGATGTTTGATTAGTCATGATCAAGAGAAAGCCATTTGATTGAGCAGAAAATCAAATTTGTGAAAGATAAATTGCTGTTGTGAGCTTAATGTTAACTCAAGGTACTCTAGCTCACAATACAGAATAACTCTTGGTCAACATGCACTTTGTGGGATATTCCAGGAGAAGTAGATATATTTGCAGAAGTAACATTTATATTGAGCAATTTGCTAAAAAATTGTCATTTGGGCCCAAAATGAAGGAAATGAGAATGACGTTCAAAGATCTAATCAGTGTGCAAGCCGAAATGAAGCACAGTCGTCCAATAGCCATGGCTCTTTGTATTAATGTTGTTTCGCTAAGAACGTGAATTTCTCACCCTCATTATCAGTTCATTACTCACAGCACAGTGGACATGACCAAATTGATTGAAATTACCAAAGCATTGATTGAAAACTCCTTGTCCTGGTCTAATCTGCTCTCGACAGTGTGACGACTATCTCGTTGCCTATCAGACAATTGTTTTGTTTTGTCTTTCCATTTTCTGAAGAAGAATATAATTTATTGAGGTATATTTTTATCCAAATTTGACATATCCACGCATGTTCCAGAGCGCACATACACGCTTTTAGGACGCGTGGATGTGCATGGTTTGACACATACACGCGCGTGGATGTGTCAAATAGCGCACGCGTGAAAAATCTACGCGCGTGGACATGCTTTACAGCGCATGAGTGGACATGCTATACAGCGCATGAGTGTACATGCCATACAGCGCATGAGTGGACATGCTTTACAGCGCACATCCAAATTAGTGAGAGGACCCAGGAGCGGATCCAGGAATTTGGGAAGGGGTGGGGGGGTTCCTCTATCTCGGCACACACTGATACCTTGGCCTTCCTCATGGGCGGCAATACTTATAATAATACTTATGCTTGTCTCCTATCTGGTAGGGCGATCAGGGTCTCAACCAGATTTTTCTTATGGCTTTATGATACCCTTCCAAGACCCCTCCTCCACCTCCTAGGGCTACGCCACTGCTGGAGGAGCTCCTGTGTTCTGATAAAAAAACTGCGCTGGATGGCATGTCCAAGCTTGCGCTGGATGGCATGTCCAAGCCTGCGCTGGATGGCATGTCCAAGCTTGCGCTGGATGGCATGTTCACGATCGCACATACACGCGTGCGCGTCAATGCAGGTCCACGCATGCGCTGGATGACATGTCCACAGGTGATCGTGAACGCACATACACGCGTACTTATGCGCGCAATTACATGTACACGCGCGTGTATGTGCGCTCACTACCATGCGTGAATGTGTCATATTGGGATAAAAATATATATGAATTTATTGGCAACCAAATAAACAGTTGGATTTTTTAACAATTATCTCACTCTCATAAAAGCCTTCCAACCATTCTCATTTATCGCAGTTGATCACTTGCTTTTTTGAAGACTGTCTTCATCTTGTTGCCCGGAGGACACAATACCGCTGCAACCAAGAAATCTTTCTCAGTCAATCTGATAATCCCATATATATATTCAAAGTGATAATGAATTATGTGACATTGGACACTTCCTGTATTGATTCGTTTCTACTCTCTGCCAATCTTACTGTCTGTTGTCATGACTACAATTCATCAGAATCACTGGTCAAATTGGGACTCCATACTTCTAGGTTATTTGCATGTGTGCCTTTAATCTGTTGCACTGGCTCATGGTCTTGCTTTGTGTCGTATGTCTGAAATTTCCATTTGACTGCTCACTCAGCCTGCATGTCTGACATTGGGCATGGTGTCACACACTTCTTGTATGTGTTTCTTGAACTAATTGTGAGGTGGCAAGCCGTATCCTACTACACCCTCTTATTTGAAGATGGCATGCCACAGGCTAATTTGGCATCTTATGTTCAGACTCCTCACATGTCTCTATGTCTGTCTTCTGTGTGTGTGGTTGGCATGTAGACCACCAAGTAAGTCGAAATAAACTCATTCTCTGAACTATTGATGTCTGGTTACTTGTTATATCTTCTCAGAGGTGGATTGGCCTACCTATGTGGCAGAGTGGCAGCTGCCACGGGCCCAACCACTCAGGGGGGGAGGGGTATAAAACATGACCAAAAATATTTAAAAAATCAATAAAAAATGCCAAAATGTCAGAGAAAGTTTGTGAATAAACCTTTTAGGTCATGGCCCCAATGCGAGAGGGCTCTGTATAGGAAAGAGCCCTTAATCTTGGTGTAATAGAGTAATGTCAAAAAAAGGATTGTGGTGGCCTATTGACTTATATTTGTCACAGTCCAAAATGGTGCCAGTCTGCTCCTGTTTCTAATGTTCTATGACAATGATGTGAGCCTTTTTGTTGCTGTGAGAGATAGTGACTATAATTCTTCATATTTTTTAATGTTACAGAATTGGGATCAGACGCAACATCTTTATCAACAAAGCAAAATTAAAGCATTTTTGGAATGAAATCAGTCAACTTAGCTTGATAGTTAATAAATTAAGAGTGTTTTAATTAATTAATGACACATGCAAAATAAGTTAATTGTTGTAGTTTTATAATGAATCTCTTCTATTCTGAATAAATTGACAGGAATGACACAAAATGGCAAACTAGTTATTTCAAAAGCATATTTTATGCATCAATCAGTATACAATACATAGGAAAATAAATTTGTATGATATCCTGCACTCAGTTGTTGGCTCCAGATGAGACCGCCAAAGTAGGCAAAAAAACTAGAGCTCTTATCTTTTCATCACTTCTATTTCTCAACTTTGATGCATACACAAGACTTCATAACAAATCCACTTGTGATCAATCCTGATAAATTTGCTTGCTGTTGGCAAGCAGTGCTTTCTCTGATATGATGTATGCTCATTTGCAACCAAGAAATACATTTATGTGCACTTGATCTGTGCATATCAATTGACTCTTTCAAGCAAATGTCAAAACGCAATAATACAGGGCTCAGGTGTGAGCCATTAGCAGTAGTTTGACTCTGATCATAATTTTGCGCTCATCGGCAGCCAGGTGGCAAGACAACGTCTGAATGAGCTCAGTGAATGCACACTGCACAGTGTATCCGCAAAGAGCAAGCAAGATATTGACTCTATGAAAGGTTATAAAGTATTTATTATTTCGGTCTTTCAGCTATGAACTGTAAGATTACACACAGATTGCTTTGTGATTCCGAAGTGATGTAAATACACATTTTGTATAAAATCTCATCATTAACCCAAAATATGACGAAGATGTATTTTTCTAATTTATAACTCACTATACACATTAAAGACCGAAGCCAATCAGATCATTGCCAAGATACACAGAGCTATGTCGTCCACTTAAGAACTTTTCCGCCAACTCTACCTCTCATTATATTTACTCAAAACTTGAGAAGTGGTTGGGTAAAAAAGACAAATTGCCGGTGTTTGTGTCACTTCCAGAATTTCAACGACAGTTTGCCATGCACAATATGGTATAAATACGCTCCCAGGTGCAATAAATAGTAAGCCATTGATTCTATATTGTTCAAGTTCAAAAAACTCAAGGAAACATAATAGATTACTGACATTCAAGACAAAAAACCAACAATATTTTTACAAGTTTGATTTACAATTTACCTGTTCTATCATAATATGAACAACCAGGTGTTTGGATGCACCTCCTGCACTCAAACTGCACATCAAAACAACTTTCAAAGCAATGCAATAGAAAAAATGAACAACATGAAAGAAAGTAAAAGACAAAAAATGTCAAGAGAATGCTCTTATAAAATTCTGAAACAATGGCTGCATGAGTGCAAGGAGGTGACAGAGAGAAATTTGCTTCAGTGAAAGTCCACATTCATCAATATGACCCCAGGAGTCTGTATTGGCGCCTGTTTTATTTCTTCTGTTTGTAAATGATGTTGGTCAACATGTTTTCTTAGGAAAAGCTAATATTTATGCGTAGTCCACATTCATCAATATGACACCTGCGTCTGGAAATAGCAAGTATTACTTTGCTGTTTGTGGCAGATAGTCATCTCGAAACTTAAAGAGGTCTGGTTGAATTATTCATATAAGAAAGCAGGAGGTTGGGGAGAGGAGAGACAGTCTGATGTATTGTTGGATCATTTTCTGCTTGGACACTCTTAGCTTTTCCCAATATTCAGCTGCCACAAAAAACAAATGTTTCCTTCCGTCCTAACTGAGAAATGACAATGTCAATGACAAACAATTTATTTCCTCGTGAAAAATGGAATTACATGAAAAGCATAAATTATATTCATATTTTAATTAACTGAGTGAGAGCTATAGATGCTTTACTGTATGTTATCTACAAATAAGGCGTTCCTCAGTCTGTCACATAAAAGGTTTGTTCTAACATTGATCTGCGATTGAGGCAAAAAATTAACTCAGTCAGCATGAAATACCAAAACGTAGGAAAACTTCTCTGCCTCAAACATTTACTACGACCAGACACAAGAAACAGGACACTTGGTCCATGTGTTGCAGTACATTTGTAAGGAGGTGCATGATCATCTAAGTGTCACATAGGACCACTGGTAATGGATAGCAGGGACGCCTGGGCATTCATTTTCTGCAGCCATAGCCTGATGGATGAACACTGCGATAACACTTTGCTCCATCCTTCGATCACTGCACTTCAGAAATAAGCAGTCAACTGTTGCACAACATAGCTTTAATTTTCAGGCCTATTACTGCATGCACTAAACATTTCAACTTCATTCACCACTAAGACATAATCAAGTGATCTTGACTATATGCAAGATCAGCAATGGAGGCAGGCATTATCACTTGGTGGATCTTATAGCTTTACTAGAGGTCACCGCACAGATAAGACCAAATGGCTTCTTGTTTATTCACCCCTGCCTCATCATGGCCGTGCGTCCAAGGCATAAAAGTCATTTTGCACTACTCTCTTGCTGTTATCGAGTGAAGCAAATGTCTGGTGGCTGCTCTGGAAGAGCAATAAAGCTGATGGCCCACTTCGTACACAAGATCAGATGGGAATGATAGTATCAATATCGAAACTATTGCATAGAGATTTTGCCCTTTTCAGCAACTGTTGGCCATCAATGTTCCTTACAGAAAACAGCATATACTAACATAAAAATCGACTGGAATATTCTGAAAGGGCCATTCAGACTTACTGGCAATGGCAAGCCAACAGATATCAGCGAAAAGGTCCCACATGGCAGATATATGGAGATACACTGACCATGAGCAAATTGGGATTCTGTAGTCATTATGGAAACAATATCCAGGCAATGTGGAAAACTGTTGGCCACTGCATCCATTAGCCTGCGTGTGAATATAACACTTAATAGGGGACAAAACTGAATAAATATGGAAGAAAATATGGAAAAACACTTAGAACAGCCATTAATGCATAGGCTGCAAAAACTCCAAAGAACAAACAGCAAATATTTCATTATTCCAATTAAAATATAGATGGGATGATTTGCAATGTGTCCTTTTAAATGATGCAGACATAACAATCAAAAAATAAACAATTCTCGACAGTTCGTCAAAACATTGCCACATTCCTCACAAGAATTCTGGGTAGGGACTAATTAGAATGAGAAACAAAACAAAGTCTGAAGAAAATTCTCCATTTCAGAACAGGTCCTACATAAAAGGGCTCATGACCAAAATGACAAGACTCAAAGAGAAGGATTGTTCCATCCCTATACTTTTTTAATGCAGTAAGCCTGGACTACAAAGGCCTTCTATCTCACAGAAAGTAATTTGAAAGGACTAGGCACTGGCATTTGTTAAAGCGTCACACAAAGATTGCCACATCGGAGTTCATGTCTCTGCCTGAGAAAACCTTCTTAAGCTTTAAGTAGACACATTCAATCTGGAGGTTGGTATGCAGACGATGTTAAAATGTCTTGTCCCTACAGATACCTTGACCTATCGCAAATCCAGACGGTCATATACGTAACTTCTCTAAAGTATTAGAAATCACGGAATGCAAATATATCAAGTGAAATGTCAAAGACTCTCAGTCTGAAACGACAACCTGCTGACAAAGGATGTGTCACTTGTCAACCCTACATGACTGCTCCTTTTATCTCCCTGCTGACATGCTGACTTCTGTGTTTCTGAGAGTCATATCTCGATGATAGAAACAGGATAGATGGTGTATCTGTAAAAATCAATATTGCAGGTGAGATATTTAGAACTTTTACCTTTGGTAATAATTCTAAATGTTGAAAAGTTCATCATCCTCCCATAAATAAATCTTTATTTCAATGGAGAATTGTGTTAAAGATTAATGCCACTGGTACTGAATCACAATCGATCATATCAAAATTATGTAGAATATCAAAAGCATCACTTTTTTTAAATAGTAAAGTTTCCACGCAAGCCAAAGCAAAATGTTTCATGTAAGTGCGGCCCAGTGATGCAAATCTCAGTTGACAGATGAATAATTGAGCCGTTTTACTGTGTTGCTGCACCAGAAACTACTCCAGACTGTAAGAAATCTGCCATACACAATGATCTCTGCATGTTCAGAATTTGAACGGAATCAATCAGTCCGTGATGTTCTGCTTCAAACTGCAAACAAGGAAATTGGAGAAGGCTATAATTTAAAGGGCAAAATTCTTTTGAAAATTCGAAGTAAACTTGATGCCAAAACAGTTAAGAGTAGCAGAATGTAATCAGTCTGCTGTCTATAGCAAACAAAAATAAAATTGAAGATACCAGACACTGGCATTTGAACAAACTTCACACAAAGCTTACCATGTATGAGTTCATGCCCGTGCTTATGGAAACATTGTTAATCATTGAGTAGATAGAGTCAATCTAGTGGTCGGAGAACAGACAATGTTAAAGGATGTAGGCCTAGTCTGTAAAAATTGTATCGTATCTCTGTCCAGTCTGTCTTGTGTGTGTGTAGCTTCTTTAAAGTATTATACATCGCGGATCCAAATACTCTGAAGAGAAATGTCAGAGGCTTCCTAAGTCGATGGTGAAAAGCTGCACATAATATGGGGTCTGTCACTCTTCAGTCCTGTGCAACTGGTTTAATGTTACTGTTGACACAATTGCTGCGAGAGTGATCACTTTGTAATACAAATATCCAAAATAACCAATATAAGATGCAACACACTGTATGGCATGAAATAAGTTTGCCATTACATTATAAATAACAGCACAGGTGAAGCACTGGATGATCTCATCATCATCAGGGCTGTTGGTCCTATTTGTAAAAACCCATTTGAGCTCAGGTTACAGACCATTTGACCTTTGGTAGTATAGTTGCTGTGACGCAAAAGTTATCATCCTTTCACGTACAATGTACAAATAGGCACTGAGAGGCAGGAAGCGATAATGCACAGAAGTAATAGACAGTGGTGTTGATGGTGGTCTGAGATAAGATGACAAGCAGGAAAAAAAGGAAAATTTTAATTTTAAAGTTTTGATGGACAACTTATCTGATTTAATCAAAAGGCATTCTTCCGGCTTGCTTCATTTCAATTATCAAGGCACAGGCTATGAGTTTCACACACATCCCCAGTCTCTCCCACCATAGTTGGATTGCAATAAAGATCAACCAGAATATTTAGCCAGAACTAAACCAGTTTTGAGGGAAACAACAGCTACAAAATTGCAATTGATCATATTAATATTATGAGAGACATCAAAAGCATCACTGATTCCCCATGGCAAAACTGCCAGACAGGCCAAAGCAATAAGTTTCATATTAGTGCTGCCCAGTGATGCAAATCTAAGTTGATGGATGAAAAATGAAACCAGGATGGATAACAGCAAAAAGTGCTTCATAAAATACAACACAAAAGCAGGGCGGAACAAACAGTCGCAGTAGAAAACACTTCAGACCACCGGATTCATCCCTGCATTTACATAAGCACCAACGAACAAGGAGTATGAATAAAAAATAAACAATTCAAAAAGAAGCAGTTTCGAAATTAGATTAAATGCAGAAACAAATCATCTAAAAGCTAGTTTCTATCACTGCATTTTGAGGAAAAATACTGCCAGTGACAACCTGAAAGATGCACCAATATTGTTATTTTGAAGAGCCAACAGATGCCAAGAATACGACACTTTGCATAATATTCATGGTTAATTCATTTTTATAATGTCATAATTCATCACAAAATGCAATGACCCGATACTGTGGTGCATCCTGACTGAGTAGTCAATACTCTTCATTCCACATTTTCTTTAATATTGTCTATAGATGCTATTTTTCAGGCTTTTCTCTTGTTTTCCTTTTTTATTTATTTGCCTACTGCCTACCTGATAAACACAAATGTCATACAGAGCAAGAGTTTCACGAGCAAGAGATAAATCACTGAAATCGGCTGGGCCTATACAGCCTCAAGGATCTGAATTAATGGTTTTACGAAAGACTCTCTGAGCCCCAGGAAATGAATGCATCAGTGCCAATGCGAAAGGGTTTAACATGAGGTATGGCCAAGAATGTGAGATCTGCAAACTACTCTAAAGGGAATCATAAGTTGCATTGACAATGCAAAGGTTTGATATTAGGGAAATTCTCTATTGAGCCGCAGGAACTAAATATTGTTAGACTGACACAGTGTGTGAGAGACTCACAAATAAAACACATGTTTCTGGTCAATTTACCTGTCTTTATAGATTGCTTGTAATTGAAGATAGTTTTTGTCGCATAACTGTCCAATTAATATTTTTGGTTGCCTTGAAGTTTTCACAAAGCTGCTGTTAACTATAGCTTGTCGTGCAACTTTCAGATCTGATGCCACTTGTCTTTTGAAATGTTGAATAACTATTATGACAGAGAATTGCAACAAGTTTGCATGAGAGGTAAACGTCCCTACAATTATGAGCATCATTAGATCTACTGAATTTGTTTTGTGAGAAATTACAAATGAATTTTTCTTCAGTTTTCAATTTTACCTGAATTCCTTCAAGTGGTTAATATGTTAGAATAGAGCAACCATTGCCAACCAAGGATCTTTGTTTGGCTTGTCCTTGTGTCAAATTATCAGATGTGCCTGCTTGTAATTTGTCCCATCTTGGCTTGCTAGTTTGCAACTTTCATCACGCAGTGGAGTATCAGATAGGGCATTACTGTCTGGGGTCGTGATTGTTGTCACTATTATCACATTACGCTCTTGCAGTTGAAGCAGTAGCATCAGTTGTACTGTGACATCAGCTATATAGGAAGAATATGATCATTTACAGGCGGTAGCTGGAAAGCAGCAAAGAAAGTGTGCATAGCTGGTTAGTAGAGTTGGATGTGAAGAGCTAACAGACTAAACTAACATGGTAGAATTTTCCTGATGGCGATGTACTTTCACAGGTTCATTCAAACTTACCTGAATTATTTACATGCGGAATCCAGTTGACAAATTTCTCTAAATATGTCAATTTATTAAAACACTTGGAGCATTTGCAGAGAGTATTGATGATTTCTTGAGGCATTTAGTTCACATGCCATTGTATGGGATTACCCACAAGATATAGATAACTTACTATGCACTTACAGTACAGTTGTTTTCTAAATGTCAGTTTTGCAACAGTGTCTACATGAAGATAACATAAGATTGCATTAAAGTTTGAAGTGTTTAATAGCTGCTATTGCTGCCAGTTAATTGCATGGTAAGTCAAAGAGAAGTGTGGTCTCAGGGATGCCTGTCCACCGATGAGAGTGTTTAACGCACCCTTGTGACTAGGGCTGTTTGGCAGCTGTTAGAATCGTCAGTTCATGCTCAGCAGACAGTGGAATGGGAGGTCCCAATAGATAGATATTGGTGTCGAGAGCCTGGCTCAAGCCTACAAGTCAACAATTAGAGTGGCATTGGTGGCTGCATGTAGCCACCAAACTCAGTTGGTCTGGTGTGCTAGTATTCAGCCACTCCATTAGTCTCATGGTTGACGCTTGAATGGTCAGTTCATGCTCAGTGAACAGTAGAATTGTTGTTCCTACAGTAGTGTTCTAACTCCATCAGTCTCTGTGGACATTTGAAACAACCTATCAATAATGACCAATTGTGCCCATGAGCATGTTTGCTTGGCTTTTGCTTCTACACAGAACTTGCAGACTTATACTGAGTGAAGGCTGGGTTTAGTATGTCATGTGGCACATGATTAAAGGCTTTTGGGATTTGGGTTTATGGAATAAAAAATCTTGTGAAATGAACACACATGATTTTAGCTTATACCAGGTTACAGGACATTCAAAGACGCCTTTGTCCTTGACTTATGATTTTGTTTATGAGGGAGTGTTTAACAAGAATTTACATCGTCACAATTTGCATTTTCACTTTTTCTATATGCTTCTTTTTTCTCTAATATTCCAGATCAACAAAATCTTCTAGGCTGCACCAAAGGCAGTTGAAATGGGATCCCAAGTGATTTTATTTTAATTTTAGTTTAATGGGATACTATGCTGTTGTCTTTGGTTGTGTTTGTTTTGAAGTTACTTTTTCAAACAAATAGCACCATTATGTTTGGCATCAGGAAAAAATGCTGTTAATAATGTGCATTTTCATTCCCACAAGCAGAACAAACATTTTCTGTCATATTGACGCAAAATAAATATTGCTTATTAATAGGTGCAAGCATGTCAATGTTCTTTAACAGCTTGCATAACACAGAAACACAATGTTATGACAGACTTAGCCAAAAACTTTGATATAGAATTAGTCTAAGAGTGGACTGTGGCGGTGTGGCACTGTGAAAATGGCACTTTATGACTCATGATAGCTGATGCAGTGTCATCTTTTCTACTTTCAACATGGGAAACATAGATGTTTGATTAGTCATGATCAAGAGAAAGCCATTTGATTGAGCAGAAAATCAAATTTGTGAAAGATAAATTGCTGTTGTGAGCTTAATGTTAACTCAAGGTACTCTAGCTCACCATCCAGAATAACTCTTGATCAACATGCACCTTGTGGGATATTCCAGGAGAAGTTGATATATTTGCAGAAGTAATATTTATATTGAGCAATTAGCTAAAAAATTGTCATTTGGGCCCAAAATGAAGGAAATGAGAATGATGTTCAAAGATCTAATCAGTGTGCAAGCCGACATGAAGCACAGTCTAATGGCCATGGGTCTTCGTATTAATGTTGTTTCCCTATGACCGTCAATTTCTCACCCTCATTATCAGTTCATTACTCACAGCACAGTGGACATGATTGAAATTAGCCAAGGAAAACTCCTTGCCCTGGTCTAATCTGCCCTCGACAGTCTGACGACTCTCTGGTTTCCTGTCTATCCACTGTTTTGTTTTGTCTTTCCATTTTCTGAAGAAGAATGTAATTTATTGGCAACAAAATAAACAGTTGGCTTTGTAAATTATTCTCTCCCTTTCATCTCACTCTCATAAAAGCCTTCCAACCATTCTCATTTATTGCACTCAATCATTTGTGTTTGTGAAGACTGCCTTCAAAAGAATACTAGACAAAGTCTGTCTGTTACCCTCTAGGACACTTTGCCACTGAAACCAAGAAACAGCTCAGCCAACCTCCATGACTGACATTGGCCATGGTGTCACACACTTCTTGTATCTGTTTCTTTAACCAATTGTGAGGTGGCAAGCCGCATCCTACTACACCCTCTGATTTGGAGATAGCATGCTACAGGTCAATTTGGCATCTTATGTTCAGCCTCCTCAGTTGTATCCTTGTCTGTCTTCTGTGTGCATGGTAGTCGTGTAGCCGACACGTAGGTGGAAATGGAGTCATTCTCTGAACTATTAATGTCTGGTTACTTGTTACATCTACGTCTCTAATGTTCTATGACTATGATGTAAACCGTCTCAGTTGCTCTGAGACAAATAGTTACTATAATTCTTCATATTTTTTAATGTCACAGAATTGAGATTAGATGCAAAATCTATATCAACAAAGCAAAATGAAAGTGTTTTTGGGACTTAGCCTGATAGTTAATTAATTAACAGTGTTTTAATCAATTAATGACACATACAAAATAAGCTAGCTCTTGATTTCTGTAGTTTTATAATGAATCTCTTCTATACTGAATATATTGGCAGGCATGACACAAAATGGCAAACTAGTTATTGCAAAAGCATTTTCTATGCATCAATCAGTATACAATATATATACAAACAAAACAAGCTATTTACAGACAAATGATACGACAGATGAGGGATGAATAGTTACTATGAGAATGGGATTTACATGTAAAACATAAATCTTTTGAATATATATCAATTCACTCTTTCAAGCAAATGTCCATTCGCAACAATACAGGGCTCAGGTGCGAGCCATGAGCCGGAGTTTGACTCTGATCATAATACTGTGCTCATCGGCTCATCGGGAGCCAGGTGGAGAGACAACGTCGGAATGAGCTTAGTGAATGCACAGTGTATCCACAAAGCTTAACAAAGAATATTGATTCTGTGAAAGGTTATAACTTATTTATCATTTGGTATTTGAGCTATGAACTGTAAGACGACACACGCATTCCTTTGTGAATCAGAAGTGATGTAAATACACATTTTGTATAAAATCTCAACATTATATCATAGCCAGTGCCCAACATATGAGGAAAATTATTTTTGCAATTATTACTAACTATGTACATTTTCAATCTGATGAATCCTTGACAATAAAGACCACTGAAAATTGGTCCTCAGGATTGGAAGAAGTAAAGTAGATAAAAATGGAGCCTCAAAATCAGGCCATCGTGACATACCTGGCTTAAGACTCCTTCATCATTACTCATTACAAAGTGGCACAACTAAGATTTGCCTTTAACTACTCTGGTAATAAGAAGGTTTCCATGACTACATGCCAGATAAAGAAGCTTCGTTACCCAGATATCTTAGCTCCAATTGGCTGATAAGGCAGACGGAAGCCAATCAGATCATTGCCAAGATACACAGAGCAGTGTCATCCACTAAAGAACTTTTTCCGCCAACTCTATCTCTCACATAATTATTTACTCAGAACCAGAGAAATGGTTGGGTAAAAAGGACAAATATCTATATTTTTGTTGAGAGCTCTATCAAAGTGTCTTCAAATACTGCTCTCGCAAATTAGAGTTTCTTTTGTCGGTGTTTATGTAACTTCCAGAATTTCAACGACAGTTTGCCACACACAATAGTGTGTAAATAGGCTCCCAGGTGCCATAAATAGTAAGCCATTGATTATATTTACCGTTCAAGTTCCAAAAGCTCAAGGAAACATAATAGATTACTGACATTTACGATAAAAATAACCAACAATATGTTTACAAATTTTATTTACAATTTACCTACCCTATCAAAATATGAACAACAAGGTGTTTGGATGCACCTCCTGTACTCAAACTGCACATCAAAACAACAACACTCCTTTCAAAGCGATGCAATACAAAAATGAATACAAGTCAGTAACAACATGAAAGAAAGTAAAAGACAAAAAATATCAAGAGAATGTTCTTATAAAAAATTCTGAAACAATGGCTGAATGAGTGCAAGGAGGTGACAGAAAGAATTTTGCTTCAGCAAGAGTACGAATTCATCAATATGACACCTGTGTCTGGCAAAAGCAAGCATCACATTGCTGTTTGTGGCAGATGGTCATCTCCAAACTTAAAGAGGTCTGGTTGAATTATTCATACAAGAAAGCAGGAGGTTGGGGAGAGGAGAGACAGTCTGATGTATTGCTTGATTATTTTCTGCTTGAACACTCTTAGCTTTTTCCCAATAGCTGCAACAAAAAACAAACCAATATTTCATCTTGTCCAAACTGAGAAATGACAATGCCAATTTATTTCCTTTGGAAAAATGGAATTACATGAAAAGCATAGATTATGACTATTTACACCACATATTTTAAAGATTAACTAAGTGAGAGCTATAAATGCTTTAATATTACTGTATGTTATCAACAAATAAGGCATTCATCACGCAGTCACATAAGAGGTTTATGCAAACATGCATCTTCGATGGAGGCCCAAACTTAACTCAACCAGGATGAAATAACGAAACCTGGAAAACTTCTCTGCCCCAAACATTTACTACCACCAACGACACAGGACACTTGGTCCTTGTGTATGACCATCTTACCATATATATAGGACCATTTGTAACAGCATGCAAGATCAGCAACAGAGGCAGGCATTATCACTTTGTGGATTGTATGGCTTTACTAGAGGTCACCCCACAAATAGGAGACCAAATGGCTTCTTGTTTATTCACCACAGCCTTATCATAGCCAAGTGTCCAAGGCATAAGATCCATCTTGTACTACAACCTTGCTGTTATCAGATTGAAGCAAATGTCTGGTGGCTGCTCAGGAAGAGCAATAAAACTGATAGCCCACTTGGTACACAAGATTAGAAGGGAATGAAAGGATTAATATCGCAAAATCTCATAATAAAATTGAAAATATTGCATAGAGATTTTGCCCTTTTCAGCAAATTTTAAAAGAGCCATACTGACTTACTGGCAATGGAATATTTTGAAAAAGTCATACAGATTTACTGGAAATGGCAAGCCAACAGATATCAGCAGAAAGCTCCCACATGGAAGATAAATGGAAATACATACTTCTCTGACCATGAGCAAAATGGGATTCTGTAGTCATTATGGAAACAATTCCTAGGCAATGTGGAGAATAGTTGGCCACTGCATCCATTTGCCTGCTTGTGAATATAAGACTTCACGAGTAGTAGGGGACAAAACTGAATGAATATAGAATAAAACATGGAAGAACAGCCAATGATGCAGAGGCTGCTGAAACTACAAAGAACAAGCAGCAAATACTTTATTATTCCAATTAAAATAGAAATGGGATGATTTGCCATGTGTCCTTTTAAAAAATAATGAAGACATAACAAACCACAAATAAACAATTATCGACAATTCGTCCAAACATTGCAACATTCCACACGAGAATTCTGGGTTGGGACTAATTAGAATGACAAACAAAACAAAGTCTGAAATAATTCTCCGTATCAGAACAGGTCCTACATCAAAGGGCTCAAGACCAAACGACAACACTCAAAGAGTAGGATTGTTCCGTTCCTATATTTTTTAATGCGGTAAGCAAGGACTACAAAGCCTTTCTATCTGTGGCAAACAGAAAGTAATTTGAAAGTACTAGGCACTGGCATTTGTTAAGGCATCACGAAGCTTGCCATTTCCGAGTTCATGTCTGCAGGGGCGGACTGGCCCTATGGGCCAGAGGGCAGTGCCCTGGGGCCCAACACCTCAGGGGGGCCCACCAGCATCATTAAAAAATCGAAATTATCGAAAAATTACGTAAAGAGGTCAAAATGTAATTCTGGCTCTGATAGGGATACAAAGAAATCTTCAATTAAAACTAGACAAGCATAATAAACAATGAAGTAAGGGGCCCCTCTCTCATTTCGGATATGGTCCACTAGGAGAGGCCCTGAGATTATGCCTTGACACTCAGAGGTCCTCCTTGTATGGGCCCCCAATGCCCCTCTTCTGAATCACCTACCTTCTGCCCCTTAATTAACTGCAGGGATGAATGTGTTCCTCTGCTTTTTGACTTTAACATTTTTTACATGATGATAATTTTCAAGTTTGTGATGTCACTCAAACAAGGGCCACCCTCTCTTAGAAAACAGACGTTTTTGCTTAATTTCACACTACATGTACACTATTCCTAATTTCGTATCACAACATGCGGGTAAGGCAAATCTATGTTCTGAAAATGCCGCGATTGCGATGGTATGCCACTATTGTGATAGTAGGGCCTGGGGCTCGCCAATGATCTTGCCCAGGGGCCCACTGTGGGGCCAGTCCGCCCCTGCATGTCTGTGCCTGACAAAACCTTCTTATTAAGCTTTAAGTAGACAGATTCAATCTGGAGGTTGGTATACATGTGCAGACGATGTTAAAATGTCTTGTCCCTACAGATACCTTGTCTTATTGCAAATCCATATGGTCATATAAGTTACTTCTCTAATGTATTAGAAATCACGGAATACAAATATGCCAAGAGAAATTTCAAAGCCTCCTCGGTCTGAAACGACAACGTGCTGTCAACGAGGGGATGTGTCACTGTCAACCCTACATGAGAGCTTCTGTTATCTCCCTGCTGACATGCTGACTACTATGATTCTAAGAGTCATATCTCGATGATAGAAACAGGATAGATGGTGTATCTGTAAAAACCAGTATCGCAGATGAGATATTGAGAACTTGACTTTTGGTAATAATAACTTGCGAAAAATAATCAATAATCTGACTGTTTGTTTGCAGTTGTTAACAGAGTTAATCTCTAGCCGGGCACCAACATGAAAAATTGTCAGTTAGATAAAAACTTTTCCAATGGTATCTTGTCCAACTGTGATTAAAACGATACACTCTACTATGAAAGTAAGACAAACGGTATTAGCTGTCCTCTGCACTGTGAAAATGGAACTTTCTGAGTCAAAAATTATCATACTAATGATTTGTCATGATCATGCAAACACTTTCTATGTAAATTTGATTTCAGAAGACTAATACTGCTTGTTAGTGTCAGACAAATGAAAGAACTATGCATCTGACTTTTGCTGTTTATCAGTTATGTCAAATCAAAATACTTCAAACAGCCCTGTGTATCTCATGTTTAAGTAACGGACTTTGTGACAAGCACCTGTTCCTGTCCCGGTTTGCTGTGTCATACCCTATTAATTCAGGGATGCCCAGGGTCTTTCAGTTGCCCCAGCATAGAACACTGGATACAACCCGCCTCCATTTAATGTCCCATGGGCTCGGACTAAATTGAGTTCCGGGTGGGAGTCGAACCCACGCCCTCAGAGCCAGTGGTTGTGCAAACAAGCAGCACTCTTAACCATTAGGCCACGGAGGAACTCTAAACCATGTGATGAAAACTGTAAAAATGACGAAGACAGGGTGAAGGCAAGAACAATAAGTGTTGAATTAATATAATGGACACTATGGACAATTTGAATGAATGCATTCTAAACTTTGATGAAATGCAAATAATTATAAATAATTTTTAACGAATTGAAAAAGGAGTGCTGACTTAAATTCATTTTCTAATCCAACAATATTGTGTATATAACATGTAGAACATACGAAATAAAGAAGATGATATGATGATGACACATCATCGGCTATCACGAGGCACAAAGAGCATTTTTTACAGTGAAATAGTCAACTCTTTTCATTTCAGGAATTGAAGTGCACTCTTTCCCAGCAATCATTTCAGAGACATGCTTCGAAAAAATATCTTTGCTAAAGCTTGAGTCCAATTCACATCTGAATTGAGGCAGAAATAAATCCATAGACAACAACTGTCGTGAATTTGAAGCCTAAATCCATTAATGTACTCTTCAAGTATTATGCCATTTTCTATTTAAATCAGCTTTCAGCATTTGAGTACCAGAACACGGAAAGCGTTTTAGTCTTCCTTATGTTCAAACATAAATACTTTGTCAGAAGTAGGATATGTGTAGTGTGTACACTTGTAAAACCATTAAAGTCATCAAGGACAAATAAGCATGCCAGACAGCTCTGAAGGTCTATATTCATTTCAAGGTTTGCTCAACTGTTTTAGTTTCACCAACACATAAACCTGTTTATGAGAACACAGCATGTAAGAAAGAAAATAACCAATGTAGAAAAGTTAGTCAGAAAGTAAAATCTGTCTATTATCCAATTGAAATGAAATCTCTATCAATATATGATTGAATTTCTCACTGGATATATGCCTACTTGCATACTGAGGCTTTGAACTCTACGAAAATATCCAGGGAATTGTGCCTCCAATGAAAAGCCAACTGCAGTTTACGAGAAATCGTGAGTTAATACATGAAGAAGCAATTGCCACATTCATGTATTACATGGCACAACTTTAGTCAACTGTTTGATGAGTTAATTGCAGTCATGGAGAATCACCATGTCATTATGACTGTTTTGAGAGTACAGTAAAACCGACATTGACCTAATAGTATAGCTAAGTTGTGGTTATTTTAGATTCACCCTGAAATCAGCACAGGATCCTTGTTTGGCTCATTGGCCATATTGTGTCAGATGTGTGTGCCTGGCCATTTGTCACATATTGGCCCACAGGTTTGTCACATTCATCAAGCAGTGGAGCATCAGTTAAGGCCTTGCTGTCTGCATGGGTCATGGATGGTATCACAGTGTCACATCACTCTCCTGCAGTTGCAGTTGTAGCATTAGCTGCAAGCAGCTCCATTGTCATTTATAGGTGGTAGCCTCAAAGGCAGGAAAGGATGTGCATGCATGTTGGTAGAATTGGATGAGAAAAGCAATAACAGACAAAACTGAGTAATACATTTTCTGAAATGTGTTATTGTTATGGGTTAATCATCATCATTTTGTCTTGGTAATTGTACATACAAAATTGTCAATATATATGTAAGACACGCACAATTACTTTTTGATGTATCATTGGTTTGTCCACATTTCTGTGGATTTCATGAAGACTTCTTTTAACTTTGCATGTGGAATCCAATTGAGGCGATCAGCAGCTAGAATAAAACCACTGTGGCAATTTGAGTATTCAAGGACTTGTGATGCCACATGGAAAAACACAGAGTGGTTTCAGAAATGTGGTGAATTGAAATTGATAAACGAGATTGAGAAAAATAAAAGGTATGAGTGTTTCAGGTCATTGGTTGCTGGGAAAGGGAATCACCCAGTGTTAATAAAAGTAAATCAAATAGCGGAAACTAAATTGTCCAGGTCGAGAAGATATATAGCTTCTTAAGCAATCCTTTCACTCCAAACATAATTTGTAGATGGGCAACTGCGATTAGAACATGCCAGTGACTGAAACAATAATAATAATATACCACTCAACATCTAGAAAATGGGTAAATATGAACTTTTTTAATGATAACATACAGAGTGTAGCCTATCTCTAAGAAAAAGTTTTTGTAAAATTTGATAAAATGTAAAATGGCTAGAAGACCAAAATGCAAAAATATATCTTAAAATAACTAAAGCAAGTTTACTGATTTTAAATTGCTCTCATTAATCAAAATTATTGTCAGTGGGTATAATATTATTTGTTTTACTTAAAATGTTTATGCCTGATTAAAGATTTGAGTTATGCATTGGGCGTGAAAGTGACATTACACACGGTTGATGGATGGGTTGGCTGGCTATTTTATAATTAAAAAAACTGCAATTCCCTTGAATTTTTACAAATTATTAGTTTTTACAAATTATTTGTATCTCTATTACTCATCAATACTGTAACAGGAGCCTAATTTTTTGTTTCTTGTGTGAAACCTAAATCTAGAGTCATGTCAATATGTTAATATCGGAGGCACGTCTATATGTCAATTTTTGAGCGCGATGTATTTGTAAAAATTAGCGATGATTACTGAAGGCTTCACACTGCACTCTATTGACAAGAGCTTGTAGTTCACATGCCATTGGGGCTACCAATATTGAATAAATAAGATTCCAGTGATGTTCGTTTTTTGGTTCTTAGCTTTGCAAACAGAGTCTACACGAAAATAACCCCAGATTGAGTCACAATTTTAAGCATTCTATAACTGCTATTGGTGCTTGTTGTAAGGTGCTTAATTCAATGAGAACTGTGGTCTCAGGGATCCCTGTCAACTGATGTGAGGTGTTAATGCACCCTTGTGACTGTGGCTGTTGGTCAGCTGTTAGAATCATCAGGTCATGCTCAGTGAACAGTAGAATTGGAGGTCCCAGTAGAAAGATATTGGTGGTAGAGCCAGGCTCATGTCCACAGCTCAACAACCATGAAGGGCATTGGTGGCTACATGTAGTCAGCCGGCTCAACTGGTTTCTTGTCCTAGTGCTCAGCAACTCTGTTTGTCTCGGTGTGATGTTTGAATCATTAGTTCAAGCTCAGTGAACAGTAGAATAGTTGGTCCCACAGTACTTACAAATCTGATGGCTATAGCATTTGGAGGTTCCTCAGGTTTAGGTTTACAGTGTAAAGAAACTTGCAAATAAAAGGATAACACATGTGATTTTTTTTTACATTTATGATTTTACCTCTTATGGTGTTTTATGACTGTGATATTTAATTTTTAACTTTTATTTTGAATGCATCATCTTATTCATTTGTACAAATTTCATCTCTCATCATCATGTCGGCAAAAAGTTTTATAACTTGTGTGTACTGTTTTACCAGTCCGACTTTAAATAAATTCTATTCTGATTAAAGCATATAAGAATCTCAAAGACACCATAGTTATTCAGTTATGTATTTATTCACGACTGTTGTTAATAATCTTACATTGTCACATTTTCCTATTTACTTGATGCTTCTTTTTGAAATTATGCCAGCAGAAGGATTGTTTTCTGTTGTTTCCCAGATCAACAAGATCTTCTTTGCTTCATCAGAAGGTTGAAATGTGGCTTAATTTTGTTCAGAATAGAAAATCAGATCCCATGTGATAAAGCACTGTTGCCTTTGGATGTGTTTGTTTTGAAGTTACTTTGTCGAACAAAGAGCAACATCCATGTTTGGCTTCAGGTGAGATGCTGCTAATGCATTGCTAAGAGGGAAACAAGAATGGTAAACTACATATACAGACCAGACACGTTTATATATATCATATTAAATCAGAACAATATATTGCTCATTAGGCATAATTCATGTAAATAATGCCAAACCACTTGTGTAAGATAGAGACTCTTAGTACAAAATAAGTAACCTTTTGGGTGTCAATTTTCAAAAATTACTAATTTATTTGGCTTTACCCTGAAGCTCTCAATGTAAATGCCTTGCTGCCAGGGCCAATGGCAACCACAAATCTTGAATCACCTCTCATTCATGTGTGCTTTCGGTATATGCATTTTCAAGGGAGTTTTAGCTCATTATCCACTATCACACTGGATCACTTTGGACTCACCGATTATCTATAAAAAGCTGATGTGCTTTGGGAGTAATACCTGTAGTGAGCAATCTGCTGAAATGCTTTCATGTGAGCCCAGGTTGCAAGAAATGAGAACGATCTGATCAGTGTGAAAGCCGATACGCAGCGTAGTCCAATGGCCAGTGTTCCTACCAATGTTGTTTCTCCGACACTCCCAATTTCTCACCCTCATTATCAGTGAATTACTCACAGCACAGTGGACATGACCAATGTGATTTAGATTACCCAAGTATTGATTAAGAGCTTCTTGCCAGGGTCTAATCTGCACTGAACTGTCCGACAACCATCTACAAATTTTATTATGTCGCTGCTATCTCTTTTTTGTCCTTTCTCTCCACTACTAGTACTACCCAGTTTTATAAAAGCGATCAGACCTTTTTTGTCCTACGGAACATTTGATTTTATGAAGAATATTACTCGCAAAGAATGCCATTGCCTTCAGATGCTGCTTAACTATTTGCCTTCAGATGATGCTTAATCATTTGCAATGTATATCTCAGTAGGTGCTCTGATCACCAATATCACAAAAGGATATTTGCCATTTAAAAAAAAGTCTCCTTGAAGAAAATGAGGTGAAACAATTATGAACTGAGTCAATATCCTAAATTAGCAGTCAGCTCAGCAGTTTAAACTCCTATTTGCAATCTTATTTATATCTAAACTCTAAAGCATCTTCAGCGGATCTATAGTTCAGATGTGGCACATCACGGCGCTACAATGTTCCATTGGTCTCCAAGTCGAAAATCCTTAAAAAATGCTCTGTTGCAAATAATTCTACTTGACTTCAACATGCACGACAGAACTAGTATTCAGCTCTTTGAGTTATATGAACAAAAACTGTAAAGGTGCTCATGATAAGTCAAGCTAACTGTTCTATTTGGGATTCAATTTTTTTTTCTGTAGGAGGAATTGGGCCATTATAGTTTGTGTCTCTGTAATGACATATTAGATTTTACATGGTCTTGATTTATGTTATAAGTCTAGCCTTTGGACTGACAGATTCATGATCCAACTTGGCCATGTTGTCACACACAGCTTGTGTCTCTTTCTTCAACCAATTGTGAGGTGGCAAGTGACATCCTGCAACACCCTCTGATTCGAAGATGGCATGCTATGGGCTAATTTGGTATCTTATGTTTAGTCTCCTTACTTGTTTCTATATCCGTCTTGCTTTGCCTCTATATGGTGTGTGAGTAGACCGACAATTAAAAAAAAGGAAATGGACTTATTCTCTGAAACATTAATAATGTCTGGTTACTGGTTTCAGCTGCAGGTTATGATACAATTTCTTAAGCCTTGTTTATACAGGTTTGAAACACATTATTACGATTTTTTAATTTTATAGAGTTATATGATAAAGATGAAAAATCCACACGGTTATTGTAAATGCCGGAGTGTTGGGCTGTTGGCAAACTTCTATAAGCAAAAAAATGTTTTTAGTGCTCTTAGTTGGGCAAAAAAAGAGTCGGACTCAGAATTTAGGAGTCCTAAGGAGTCTGAGTCGGAGTCGCATTTCAGGAAGCAAAAGGAATTGGGAGTCGGTGTCAGTTCACTAACTACCCGACTCCAAACCCTGATCATTACCTAAGAAAAGGTGGCACAACTAAGAATTGCCTTTAACTATGCCTGAGCAACATCAGTGCTGATCATGGACCTGATGAAAGCTAGTAATAAGGTGGTTTCCATGACTACATGCCAGATAAAGAAGCTTCGTTACCCAGATATCTTAGCCCCAATTTGTCGATATGCCAGACGGAAGCCAATCAGATCATTGCCAAGATACACAGAGCTGTGTCATCCACTTAAGAACTTTTTCCAAAAACTCTATCTTGCAGATATTTACTCAGAAGTGGTTGGGTAAAAAGGACAAATATCTTGTAAAGCCTTAATCATTCCTGTAGAGAGCCAAATCAATGTGTCCTGCAAATATCTCTTTCACAGCTGCAAGATAAATGAGATTACAGAATAGCTGGTGAAGAATTTATCAAATAACTAAGCATTAGCAGTTTTCCCACTGACACTAAAACAGACATACAATGTAAATACCGTAATATGGGGTGAACAGGGACAAGGGGGTGAATAGGGACAGAACCAGAAACATTTTATTTCTTCAAAAACGGACAACTTCCATTTGACTCAGAAACATGATTTTTGGCACAGTTTTAGTAGGTATACTACTGAATCCTCTGATGGGTTTTTGTCACTTCAGCCTGCAGGCAGGTAGGAGCTGCAGCACCTTAAACCTATGCCTGCAGAATTTAGATTTTCGCAAAGTGGTCAAAACTTTCGTTCTGGCACAAAAAGTATAAGAGCTACAAACACTAAACTCACAGGGCACTTTTATTATATAGTTATGGGCGTCTGTGCCGAATTTGACTGATATAGTTAAATTAGCACATATGTTATTCGAATAAAACCAAGCCGAAGGCAATTTTAGGCAAATTTTTTGGGTGTCAAGGTACAGCAGTAATAATATAATAATTGCACCAGAAACCAAACCAGAGATGGGTATTATCAAAAACATCCTGGAGACGGCAGTTAGATGGTTGAACATTTGCTGAAACTGACAGAAATTCATAAATATAGGTTTAATGCCTTAAAATTTGCGGTAAACCTGCATTTTCCAGAAATCATGTGAATTCTCAGAGATGAACATAAAAAGAAGAGCAATTTGACACAGACTGGTTTCAAATAGTTTGAAATGACAAGAACAGTGGACAAGATATGAGATTCTGCCTCCATGGTCATGAGTTCAGATCCAAACCCTCTGCAGAGTTCCAGAAATAGCAAGAAAAAACCACCTATTTTTCATTTAAACTCATTTTCATGTTTTTTTAGGTTAAAATTTTCTAAAATGGTTTCATCTGTAGTAGATTTAGTCCAGAATCAGTTATCGTCAGTAAAATTTTCAAAAACTACAGTTTTTTTTATATTTTTCTGTAATTTATCAAATTTTTTAAATAATGCCTATTTTACAGGAAATAGAATTTCAGATTTATTAAATATAAAGTTTTTTCATATTAAACACGTTTTCTGATGTTTATTCACGAGTGTCAACCACCTAGACAAGATAGGAAGTAGTGGTTGTGGAAATAAGGGTGTGTCCCTATTCACCCCAAAGTGAGGGGTGAATAGGGACAACAGTTTTCTAGGCCTAAATAATTGAAAACGAGAGATGTCTTCGAGAGCTCTTGGGGATATTTAGAACTGAGGTCAGGACATATTTTGACACTATGTTTAGAATTCTGAGATGATTTGTACCCATGCTATGACAGAAAAAGACCCAATTCTGTCCCTATTCACCCCATATTACGGTATATCTTCCATGAGTTCATACCTTCATTGAGAATAACAAAATTTGATTGATGCAATAGTGGCCACAGACAATTTTTTGCGATATTTTGGCTGTCACAAAACACATTATGGTTAAGACAAAATCTGTGAAACAACAGGACTTGTCTCTGGTCTGTGTTGTTGTCTCTTTCAAGACATACTGGGTGCAAAGGAAGGGAGTTGGTCTGGTACAGTAAACTGTCAACTTTGCTTTCACGCTATCTTTGTAAAATTAATAGAAAAGACATTGAGATTTAAAAATGTTAGATACTGTTTAAGTTCTGAAAGTATTTGAAAGGAAACATGATATAAAAAGGCAAACAGGCAAAACAATACTGAACTCATAATATTACTATATTATTTGATTAATCTGGTTACAATGTATCTCTCCTATCATAAGAACAATGAGGATTTGGGATATAATTCCTGAATGTAGAGCAAAGTAACATTCCAGCCATTACATCATTTCTTCGCAGATAGATATATTATTAAAGGAAAGAGCCTTCGATTTAAAGAACCAAAATTGCATGTCAAGAGAATTTTCTTTTATGAAATGTTAAGTCTGGATATTTAGCATGGCTGTGTGACTGGTGCACACATGAGCAATGGACTATTGTTCATTGCTTTGTTTGCATCTCATTTTAAATCTTGGTTAAATGAGCTTCTCAGTTACAAACTTTGGGTTGGGAATATCTCTTTCTTCCTTGGCCGAGTGCTGAATCTGCTGATAATAGAAAAATATCCTTTCAGATAGTAAACATGATTTCCAGCAAATAAGGCAGGCATCACTTGGCTGAATGAAAGTTGTGTTCCCACAACTGCTGTGGAAGCCCAGAAATGACTCGATCAAGATGAAATTACAAAACCTTGGAAATCGGGTTCGGACATTTACATCAAGCAATGACACAAGGCACAGGACACCGAATGTCCATACAATGTAGTAAATCTGTTGGGACGTCCATGACCACCATAAAAACTGTCATGGCTACAAAAAGCCATGATTAAGCTCAACTGTTAAGGGGCTGACCTAGTTCACCCAAGATAAGGTATCCACTATTCAAGACTATCACGTAGGACCAGTGGTAATTGATAGCAGGAATGCCTGGGCATTCAGCTATGCAGCCAAAGCCTGATGGATGCACACTGCGATAACACTTTGCTCTACCCTTCGATCACTCAGATTCAGAGAATGAGCAGTCAACTGTTGAACAACCTCCTCATCATCTGCTTCTTTCAAGCTACATATTTTGTGTTTAAGACTTATTTTCCATTTTTAGACCAAAAATTGGAAGATTCTAGTAACAGCAAAAAGCATTCAACCTATATTTCCTGCGAAACACCATGTGTGATCCTAAGTGCAGGATCAGAGGCAGAGATAGGCATTATCAGAAGAGGATCTTACAGCTTTATTGGAGGTCTCCACACAGATGGGCTAAATGGCTTCTGGTTTATTCCCAACGGCCTTGTCATTGCCATGTGTCCTTGACATAGCAATTAATATGCACTCACTATCTTGCAAATATCAGAAGCAAGGGCCTCATGGTTGCCCAGGCAGGCCAGCCTGAGCAACATAGATACTTGACCACTCAGTGCTTGAGAACTGGTAAAACATCAAGAGATTATGAAAATAATGTTGGCTTTATAAATCTCATAACTGGCTCATGACAATGCTTTTCATACAGAAAACCAGTGAAAATTCTGAAATTTGTATGTTCTTTGCACAAAGCACACTTTGGATATTGTAATACAAACAACAAGGTGGAAACTCAAATGAAAGTGATTATTTTGCGTTGGTTATTTCAGGGTTTGCTATTCAGTTGCCCTTCAATACTCCTGGTGAGTAGCAATTTGGTATATAGCATTTGACATTATAGACAACTAAATAACATAACAGTCATTAATAGTTTGATCAGAAAAGAAATAAAGTAATTTCTGAGGACAATGAGTGCTATTACACTGTATACTTTGCAAACACAAAGAACGTTTGGAAATACCCAGCGTCCAATTACTAAAAAAGCTGTAGAGGTCCCATATGAGCAAGATGGGATTCAGCTGTCATTATGGAGAATATTCGCAAACAGTATTCGGAATTGTTCCCAGTGCGTCCCTTTGTTGCCTGTGAATGCAATGTTCCATAGGTCATATGGGACAATAATGCATCAGTGCGAAAGAGCGAATAAGATTATTTTGAAGCATAAGCTGGTAAGACACCGATCAAGTTTTTTGACACAGTTGTCAAGATAGATAACATATTAATATCATAAGGCTCAATCCCAGTTAAATGGGCAAATTCCAAAAAGAAAGAATATTTGAAGATTGTTGGCTGTAATTTCTAGTAGAATCACTGTACAATTTTAAAATTTGGTAGTAGGCCTAATTTAGAAAACTTATAGAAATACAGTCATATGACTTGGCTTCCGGTGCTGCTGACCAGCTCGGACTTGTGCAGCAAGAGCTCTGTGAATTTTCGTAAGTTTTAGCTTTTTATTATACTTTCCTTTCTTATAAATCGTGTTTATACATTATATACTACCTCCTTTAAGTTCGTCACTAACCGCTGCTTTGTTTTGACTCAAATTACGTCTTATTTTCACATTTAATTGACTTCAATAATCATTCCTCACGTCGCCATTTTTTCACCTGTCATTTTCGTGCCTAACACCTTACATTATCGCCCATTCACCACGTGTTTTAACCTCAATTTAAAGCCTCAACTAACTTTCCCTATCCTAATAAATAATTATTAACACAACTGTTTAATTTCCTCAACTGCTTGTACATGTTCATATAAGTTTATTCACGCTATTTTCTCGTGTGTTGCAGGCTCTCAATCTTCATTTTCTGCTGAATAATTAGTCCACCATTACTGACATTTTGTTGGAGGAGTGGAAAATTACCGGCCTACACTTGACAACTCTTGTAATCGTTAGCTTTGGAGCAGTCTTTCTTATGGTAATCTCACTCAAATATATTACACCTATTGATTCATCCTTATGTAATTGATTATTTTGCTATAATTAGCTTCGTTTTCACAACTTAAATTTTTTTCTCCAATTCACAACTAAAAATTTTTTCAAATTCATACTATACTCCCTTAGCTATTTTAGAATTAAATTTACATTAGAAGAACAAGAGTTGCCTATTTTTCTTTTCACCAATACCAGTTAATATACTTCATTTCCAATAATTTTATAATTTTATCACCAGGTTGGTTGCCTAATCGTTACTCAGCTGTTTCTAACTAGGAGGGTAGTTGCCTATTTGTAACTCTCATTTTTGCTATACCAATCTACTATATTGTACTGTCGGGTTGCCTATTCGTAACTCGGCTGTTTCAAACTAGGAGAGGAGTTGCCTATTCGTAACTCTTCATTTTAGTTATACCAATCTATTCTATTATACCACCGGGTTGCCTATTCGTAACTCGGCTGCTTCAAACTAGGAGAGGAGTTGCCTATTCGTAACTGTTCACTCTAGGTATACCAATCTATTCTATTGTACCACCGGGTTGCCTATTCGTAACTCGACTGTTTCAAACTGGGAGAGGAGTTACCTATTCGTAACTCTTCATTTTAGTTATACCAAGCTATTCTATTGTACCATCGGGTTGCCTATTCGTAACTCGGCTGTTTCAAACTTGGAGAGGAGTTGCCTATTCGTAACTCTTCATTTTAGTTATACCAATTTATTCTATTGCACCACCGGGTTGCCTATTTGTAACTCGACTGTTTCAAACTGGGAGAGGAGTTATCTATTCGTAACTCTTTGGTTAAAGTCCTGATTTCATTGAAATCCATCTCAAGCCAGAGTAGCCCTTTCGTTACTCCATTATAATTACTCACCACTGTTCCTATTCATACCACAGCTAATTTCTAAAAACTTCAATCTGAAATATTTCCTTCATACATCGATTCCCAGTGAAGTTGCCTATTCGTAACTTCATTGACTCCAAGCCTTGTGACAACTCAATTATCTTCAATAATTTACCTATTCTATATTTGACTTCAATTCCCAAGAAGTTGCCTATTCGTAACTTCAGTGTCTCCTAGAATCTTAATTAGAATCTTAATTATTTGCCTCTGTACCTATTTGTACCACGGCAGAATTTTTAAACTCCAACTTGGTTTTCCCTTTCAAACTTCGATTCCCAAGGGCTTACCTATTCGTAACTTAAGTGACTCTCATTGCTTGAGTAGCCTATTCATTACTCCCAATATATTTAATTATTTGCTTCCTCTGCTATTTGTTGCTCACTGCGACTGCTAATACGTGCCTATACTAAATATTATCCTACTGTAAGATACTCTGGAATTTTTATTCACAATTGATTATTCTTATACTGATACCTCCTTGTTGCATTCCAGATGACTGAGAATTGGGCTCAGATGGCTAACGTGGATGAGATTGAAGTTGAGGATGAGATTGCGACCGACCCTACGAAAGAGAACCTGGACCCCCAAAATGTGCAAGCTCTTGAGAACGATGAAGATGATACTGCTGATCCCAAACCCAAGAAACGTGGTCGCCCCCGCAAAAACACAGCCACAAAAGATGAAACAGATGCTAGTCGTACTGATCAACTTCGCTTGGAAATCGACCAATTGCGTAAGGAGAATGCCAGTCTGAGGCAGAAGTTAATCAAGACAGAACAAGATTTAGATAACAAAGAATGTCTGCTGGCTGAACGAGAAGATGACTATAACCAGCTGCTATGTGAGGTAACAGGTGACAGCGCCAATGTAAGCGGCAGCTCAGTTTCTCTTCCTACTGGTTTAATTATCTTCGATGAGATCTCAAGTGGAATTGCTAGCAAGATTGCGAAACCCGGTGTCAAATGGGATAAAAAGAAGACGGATCTTTCGGATCTAGTTAGTGAGTCGTATGACGACTATGATATTGTTATTTTGGCAACTGGCGCCTCTGATATTGTTAATGGAAAATCAGCGGGTCCATTGTATGGGCTTCTTAAGACTATTTTGAAAGACATCTCCGATTCAACCAAGATCTACTGTGTCTCTCTTCCGCAGAACAATGTAAACTCGCTACAAATTAATTTATTCAACCAAAGACTTGCACAATTTCAGGGAGAAAACTATGTTTTCCTTAAAGTATCGTGCAATGCACTGCGCAGTGACCAAGTGGACGAGGATGGGGTTACCCCGTCAGCTCTTTGTATCGACGCATACATCTCGGCGTTAAAAGAGATCATCGTGCCAGATAGCCCGAAGCCAAAAGCATCTACCTCTGGTTCATCAGGAAGTTCATTCCATGTTAGCGCTGCAATGCAAGTAAAACGTGATCTGATGGGAATAGTGATAGGCAAAGGAGGAAATGTGATTAAAAAAATTTCGGATGTGAACAATGTGAAGATGACTGTCGGAATGTGGTGCGAAAAGGATCGCGACAAGAAAACGGAAATAAATGTCTTGTTCGACGGTGTGCTTATTAAAGGAGACTCGGCAGATGTCAAGAAGGCCATGGACATGGTCACTGACGTGTTGGCAGAGCACTCGAGGGATGAACCTCAAGAAAAGAAAAAGAGGTTTTGACTAAATGTTTCTGATGATTGTAGACTAAATGTTTCTGATGATTGCAGACTAAATGTTTTTGATGATAGGCCTGATTTCATGTCCAATGTACTTTTGATGCCGACTTTGCCCAGTCCGTCCAATGGTTCTTGTTCAATTGTGAATAAAAATTCCAGAGCATACCCAATGTCTTGTTCTCTGCCTTGCAATAGTAATGTCTGTAATGGGAGCAGCATAATGGTCAATGATATCTCCTGGAAAGTTTCTGGTCCTTCAAAACTGACTGTAAATAGACTACGTCTTGTGACAAACCGTCGTAAATTGTCAGTGTCTGGTAACTCAAATTCTGAATGGTTGGTTCCCCGAAAGGTCTCCAAATCCAAGGTGAATGTTGGTATTCCAAATTTTGTGGCATCGACTCGGAACAGATTTTCTTGCTTAGCTCTAGAAACCTCAGATTCTGCCGTTGGCGAGAAAGTATCTCGTCGGTCTGGTCAAAATGCTACTTTGAAAATGGCACTGTGGAATGCCCAGAGTCTGAAGAACAAAACCCTCCTAGTCAATGACTTTATCTCTGAAAATGACATTGACTTGATGTGCATAACAGAAAGCTGGCTTAAATGGGATGATACTGTTGAGATTGGAGAAATGGAAAGCAACAATAGTAAACGCTTACTGATGAAACCTAGAATGAACAGGCCCGGTGGCGGTGTCGCCAGTCTCTCTCGCAATGGTTTGCGTGTTGAACAAATCAAATCTGAGGATTTCAAGTCTTTTGAGCATATGGTTATAAGACTGAGGGTTAGATCGAAGGTGGTAACTCTAATAATAATATACCGACCCGAGCCTACAAGCGTGAATAGATACAGTATGAATGACTTCTTTGACGAGTTCACCAAGTTGCTTTCATGCTATCATAACAAAGGCGACGAGTTTGTGATTGTCGGAGACTTTAATATTCATATGAACAAGTCCACAGATCCGAGGGCTACTAGACTCAGTGAAATTCTTGCAATGTTTGATTTAAATCAACATGTCAATGGCCCGACCCACAGGGAGGGCAATACGCTGGATCTAATTATCACCAGAAGTGACTCTTCACTTAATAATTGTGAGACCAGTGACCTCAACTCCGATCACAATTGCATTCTCTTTTTAAGTTCAATATACAAAATGAGCCAGCCCCGACAAAAAAACTGACATACCGTAAAACCAAATCTATAAATTTAGGAAAAATAAAATCTGACTTTAAGAATGCTTTCTCACAAATAGGATCAAATATAACGACAATGAAGGACCTGGATATCGCGATAGAGTCCTACAACTCCACCTGCCTCAAAATTCTAGAGAAACATGCTCCCCTCAAAACTGGGGTGATTCGTCTTAGGGGTAATACTCCCTGGAATAACTCAGACATCAAACCCCACAAAATTGAGAAAAGAAGGCCGAGGCACGATGGAGACGTACTCGGAGTCAAGTAGATTACGATGTATTCAAACAAAAACGAAATAGCTTAAACTTGAAACTACAAGAGTTGAAATCGGCTGATCTCAGACAGAAAATTGACAGCAACAAGGGAAACTCTAAGGCATTGTTTAAAATTGTCAATTCATGCCTTAACCGCAAACAGGACTTGCCTCTACCAAACTATATCAATGAATTGGATATGGCAAATGAATTTAGTACCTACTTCGACGACAAAATAAAAACCATCAGGAACAGATTAGGTAACCAGACTAATGCCACAAACTACGTTCAGTCGAGTTCTGACTTCTCCGGCACAAAACTGTCTGACTTCACTAGTCTATCAGAAAGGGAGACTTTCAAGCTCATCAAAAAAATGGCAGTTAAACATTGTGTCTTAGATCCACTACCTACTTGGATCATACTGGAGTGTATAGATGAATTTGTTCCCATTCTCACTAAAATAATTAATGCGTCGCTATCACTTGGTCATGTACCTAAAATATTAAAACATGCGGTTATCAAACCCCTATTGAAAAAACCGGGACTGGACACCATACCAAAGAATTACAGACCAGTTTCTAATCTGACATTCCTTGGCAAACTGATAGAAGGCGCGGTGATCTCCCAATATACAAAACATCTAGAAGCTAACAACCTGCAAGATGACAGACAATCTGCCTACAAAGAGCATCACAGCACTGAAACCATCCTGACAAAAGTCCACAATGACATAATACACAGTATGAGCAAAGGTGATATGGTAATGCTGGTTTTGCTTGATTTGTCTGCCGCATTTGATACCATTGACCATGATATCCTACATCGCCGCCTTGCCAACAGATATGGTATTCAAGGAAAAGCATTAGCTTGGTTCCGCTCTTATCTGTCACACAGATCACAGTCAGTAATCATTGGGAACTCGGAATCTAAAGCAGTGCCTCTTTCCTATGGAGTTCCACAGGGCTCCAAACTGGGTCCCGTTTTGTTTAATTCTTATATTGCCCCGATCAGTGAAATTGCGCGCCAAAACTTGGTACATGACGAGAAATATGCTGATGATGAACAATTGATTCTTGCCTTTAAACCAAAATCTCCAACCGGGCAAACCGATGCTTTTAAAAGAATGGAAAAATGCATTGACGAGATAAGAGCTTTCCTTAATGACAATAAACTCTGCAACAACAGTGAAAAAACTGAATTCCTCATCATGGGTTCCAGGAAACAGTTAAACAGTCTGAAAGACTGCTCAATTACTGTCGACAACTCTTCGATAGAAAGTGCACCCTGTGTGCGAAATCTTGGTGTCATGTTTGATGCAAATATGTCAATGGAAAAACAAGTCAACAAAATGTGCCGTAGTGCTTATTTCAACATTAGGAACATTGCAAAGATCCGCAAATGCTTGCCGACTGGGGATCTAAAGACTGTTGTGAATGCCTTAGTCACACCACACCTTGACTATGGCAATAGCCTACTTTTTGGAGTCAATAAAGCCTTAGAGAACAAACTGCAAATAGCCCAGAACAGCGCAGTCCGGTTGATAAATAAACTAGGTAAATATGATAGCGTCTCTAAACACAGGCGCGACCTCCATTGGCTTCCAATCCCTGCACGTATCGAACACAAGATCCTTACTCTGACCTGGAAAGTGCTGAATGGGCAAGCTCCGAAGTACCTCGAAGAACTGCTTACTCTTAGACAAAATGGTCATAATCTCCGCAACTGCTTGATCTTATCCTTTCCAGATGTTAAAAACCACAACACCCTTGTTGACAGAGCATTTTTTAGATCGGCTCCAAAACTCTGGAATAGCCTCCCGGACGATATGAGGAAACATGAAAAACTAGAAAACTTTAAGCGACATCTGAAGACTCATTTATTCAGAAAATACTATAAATAATATTTCGGATACAGCGCTGGAGAGCAATATAATTGAATCTAGCGCTATATAAATAAACTACTATTATTATTATTATTATTACAAAATACATATAATTTGTTTTAGGAACTCGGGAAAATGCCACGTTAAATGCCCGAAAAACGGAAAAATTGCATGTCCAATGACTGAGTGGTTTCATATAAATCAATGCTGTGTCACCAGTTTTGCAGGTATTGACTTGAGAAGTGCATGGAAATGTACCTAACAATAATGGCCTTCCCAAAGAAAAAGTCATAACTCCTTTTGAAATAGATAAATAAGTTTTCAAGGTCATTTAGAAAAGTCACATAATTCTTGTAAATTACGTTACCAAGATTCAGGGCCATTTTAATCATATTAATATTTGCGGATTCTCAAAATTAAGAACTTTATTAACAAGTTTGAAAAGTCTAGTTTTTAGTCCAATTAACGGTTTTGAAAAATATTGAGAACTCTCTTCACAGGAGGCCAAAGAAGGTAAAAAAATGATTTTGTCGTTTTCTGATGTAAATTACGTTACCATGCCCTACAGCAAAGACCAGAATAGGTAGAAAAAAATTTTTTTTCTGTTCGCCTTTAATGTCTGAGATGATCTGGCAAATTTTATGAATTTCTGACGATTATTTTTCCACTGAGAAGGGAAAAACAGTACAAATTTGTGCAAATTTGTTCTAAACAGTGTAAATTACGTTACCATTTCTGATTTTAACCTGTAAAATTGCATTGGAAAGTTGAAAAATAAAACTTAAGATTAGTGAAAGATATTCCAGAAACTACAACTTTTGACAATGTATGAAAGATATTCAGCAAAATTATTCATTTCCATGATGGTCACTTTTTCACATTTTTTAGACAGCAATTTGCCCGTTTAACTGGGATTGAGCCATAATATAGTTTATAATAAACTGCAAGTGAGTCTGAGTCTTTTCTTAAACAACATAACTATATCAATAGAATGTGATGAGGCGTCAACAAAGGAACGAACAGACAAGACAAATACATACCCATTTCATTTTTTTAAAAGTTGTTTTTTTTATATGTACAGACATAGTTACCCACCATCAGACAAAGAAGAAGAAATTTGATTTCTGTAATTCCAACAAATTGATTCAGTTGAAGTACACAATCCGAATGACAATCTAAAGAGCAAGTCTATAAAAAGATAAAGTTCTCCATGTCGGAACAGATTCTACTTCAAAGGGCTTGTAACCACAGGACAAACTTCAGAGAGAAGGATTGCACAAAGTTCTGAATGAACCAAGACTACAAAGCCCTTTTATCTGTGGCAAACAAAAAGTAATTTGAAAAGACTGGATGCTGGCATTTGAAAAAGCGCCACACAAAGATTGCCATTTCAGGGGTTCATGTCTGTGCCTACAAAAACCTTGCTAAGCATTGAGTAGAAAGATTCAATCTGGAGCCTGTGGAGGCTGGAGCGCAGACAGTGTTAGAGATCATGCCTTCAAACAGCTTCGTGAATCTCAGTCGGGACTGTCATCTGTACAACTTTTCTTTTGTAGTACAGATCACGAAATACAAATACTCCAAGAGAAATGTCGAAAGCTTCTCAAGTCTGTAGTGACATCCTGCAGTCTATAGTAGATCTCATGGATCTGTCACTTATCAGTCCCGTATTGCTATGGTGAGGTTCTTTCAGTAGGACATTTGGTTTTTCCTTTACTGGACACAAAAGACCAACTGGTGAATATCGCAGTTTTTTCATGTATCTATTCAAAAGTATAAGCATTCATTTGTATCAGGTGCAGAGGGTTTTTAATAGTCAATAAGATGGGCTAAAAACTCTTTTGTTGTCTTAGTTTCAAATCAGAAATTTGTATACATGTATATTCATCAAGTTTATTAAAACTTTCTAAAATTTCTAGAATCAAGCTCCCCGACTGAAGATATCTTATACCTTACAGCCTTTTGATAGGCCTACATATGCTACAATATATACATTGTTTTATTCAGCAGAAAATTGATTGGGAAGACACCAGTTGAAAATATTTAAAAAGTAAGTGATTTGGAGTTTGTCTGGCAGATGTAAAATATGATATGTCACTCTGACCTCTAATTTTCGAAAGCAGAATGATCGAGAGCTGAAGCGCAGTGTTATCAGAAAGTACATCCATCAGGCTAAGACTGTTGAAACTGAATGTCCAGGTACGTGTCTCTCAGTTCCTGCTGCCAATCACTATTAGTGCTCCGTGATACTCGTGATAGCCATGAATATGAGAAACCTTATCCAAGGCCAACTAGATTAGCCCCTTAACATTTTACCTTTTAAAATTAATGGTCCTCTGCAACCTGGTGATGCGGATGGGGAAAGCAAAATTTTTAGTGGACCTTCATGAGTAACATCCCAGCCAGTTTCGTTTATAGATGGAAAGTTAAATTCACTGCCCTTTGTATCAGTGTCCATATTGGGCGAATGTGTATGTGATATGTTGTGAGTGAAAGGAAAAGCTGAATTCATCATGTCTATCTATCTATTGGAGATACTTCTGTATGACCGACAGATAATTTTGTTAAGCATTACCAGTATACTTTCCTGTGAGTAAATCTTATTATTTTTTTAAAAACTGACATAAACTGGAACTGTTTATCCAAGTGATCAAATTTCTCAAGTATTTTTGAAAATGATAAAGACAATGTACCTGAGTGAAAATGATACTGTACGATTTATTGCCTCAAGAGGGTTGTTGGACAAAAGAACATTGATAGGCAGTAACCTGGACTTCATCAAAAGCAGTTATGGCATACATGTAGCTGTTGAAAATGTTTTGTCAGTGCCAACTTTGAGAACTTTTTCCTACTCAAACAATGAACTCTCCACCATAACAGCAGTGAGAGACTTGATGAATAATAATGTTGAATTTTTCACGAAGCTCGAGATGAACTCTTTATTGAATTTACTGTGTACGACTTAAATTATTTTTGTAAAATCATTTTCCATTTATGATATTGTGTTATGCTGTACCTCTTGACATGAGTGTATGAAATAAAATATAATAATCAAAAAGACATAATCAAGTTACCTGTGGATGAGAAGACAATTCATGCTTGTGCTGCAACTCCTCCTATAATTATGATTTGTACTTTTCTTGGTCATACCATTTCTTTTGGCCAAACCTTTCCCTCTGAAGCTTGAATAAGACATTAAAACCTAATTATAATGGTATCGCCTTTGATTTTCATATGATGCACTTTTTTTGAGGACTTTTCAAGCACGTCATATAATTTTTGTGACATAAAATCTCATTATGGCAAAACTACTGGTTTGAATCCCATTGTCTTTCCTTGCCAATCCAATTTATGGCATATTTACAAATGACATTGTCCTCTTACGTTCCCTAAAAAGTTCTTTGATCTCAGACTTCATTAGGGACTGTTCAGAATTTATAATTTGGGAGTCCTGTAGCACATGAATCACTGCAACAGTAAGGTCTACTGTATTTGGTAATCATCCCGATTCTGTCTTGGTATTGATTATGATATTTGATCAATATTTTCTTACTTGTTTAGAGCATTGGAATAGCTTGGAATAGAAAGGAACTGTATCCTGTTTCTTTGAGGATGCTACAAGCAAAGATGTACGGTGGTTCCGGAACTTCGGGCAATTGAAGTCGATATATGAGATTGGGATGAAAAAAGGTATGAGAGCTTCAGGTCATTGGCTACTGGGAAAGGGACACAGAGTGTCAATAAAGTAAATCAAATAGCAGCAATTCAGTTAAGCGCTTCAGTCCAAGGGGAGCAACTCAAGCTTCTTTGGTGATCCATTCTCACCAAGCTGCTGTAGATTGTCCATTCAGGGAGCTCTTACGTTACAGCTTCCAGGTCCATTGGTCTTGTGAAACAGTTTCAATAACTTAATTCCAGACACTTATTCTGACACGGTTTATTCATAATTCCATTCCGAGATCATTGTCCATTAAATATCATCCTAGTTCATTAACCGGTTAGCTGAAATTAAACCAATAAATAAATAAATAAATATCTAAGGTAAACTAATGAATAGAAGTTAATGTAAAGAAACATGACTATATAAATACACATTGAACTTCATACACATAGGACTAAATACGCATAGGACTAAATATGCATAGGGCTAAATACACATAGGGCTAAATACACATAGAGCTAAATACACATGGAGCTAAATAGACATGGAGCTAAATACATACAGTCAAACTTCACACAATTAACTGTATTCATGTAAATAATATATATATATAAATGCATAAGAGTAAATAAGCTAAGATTAAAACCCAGTATAAATTTACCTAAAATAATTAATTCTAAATAAATAAATGTACTTACAATCATATGTGCCATTCTGTAGATACCATAGTAAAATACATCCTTTTTAATGGACTGTTTGAGGCTGACTGCCTTCTAAACTAGCACAGAACATTCCACAGCTTATGGTGTGAACACCAAAACTGTGAACTATAGAAAAACCTCCTATTACAATCCAAAAATACACCCTAAACAATAAATGACATTGCATGAATTCAAATTAAATACATAAATACACAAGTAAATAAATTTCTTTTTAGATCTATAAATTTCAATAATTACAAAAACCCAAAATAAAAACCATAGTAATTCACAGCACCTCCTTGTGGACTGCAAGTCCTCAACACATCATAAAAAACACATTATCATAATCAGTAAGTCCATCACCAGAAAGTCCATAAGTTCTTAGTCCAAAATTTATCCATGAACTGACTCCTCGAGTAAGCAGACCTTTGTGGCAGGCCTGGTGTAGAATCCGGAAGCTGTCTTTACCTTCAAGGATCTCACTCGATCATCACTACTTGGGAACACTTCTGCTACACGACCTAGTCTCCATTGACCTCGGGGGCAGTGATCTTCGACCAATAACACAAGGTCATCGACCTTAAGGTTACGCTGCTCAATATTCCATTTGTTACGAACCGTCAGAGTGGGGAGATATTCCTTGAGCCAGCGACTCCACATGTGGTCGGCAAGTACCTGCGATTGGCGCCACTTCTTGCGACTGTCAATTTCACTGGCATCAAAGTTACCAACGAGATGCACCTCCATACCTCCTTGCAAGAAGTGATTTGGTGTTAAGGCAGTGTAATCATTGGGACTGGAACTGTTGTATGTCAGTGGTCTACTATTTACAACGGCCTCAACTTCAATCAAAGCTGTTCGAAGAACTGTTTCCGAGACACATTGTTCTTTCAAAATTGCCTTCAGAGTTCTCTTAACAGAACCAACAAGTCTCTCCCATGCTCCTCCAAAGTGTGGTGCGTGTGGTGGTATGAAATGCCATTGTACCAAGTTCTGATTAGTGAACTGATGTATCCTTTGTTGATCGAGAGCATGAAGACATTCTTTAAGTTCACGTTCTGCACCCTTAAAATTGGTGCCATTATCACTGAAGAGTTCCTTGGGCTGTCCTCTCCTGCCGACAAAACACCTGAGCATCATGATAAAGTCATCAGTTTGAAGAGAATCACAGAGCTCCAAATGTATGGCCCGAGTCACCAAACAAGTGAACAGACAACCCCAAACCTTTTTTCTACTTCTTGCTCTTTTCACAGTCATTGGGCCAAAATAATCCAAACCAGTGTAGGTAAAAGGCCTTGTGTATGGAGTTGTTCTTTGTGTTGGAAGGCTTGCCATCAAAGGAGCTTGTGGTTGCGTTGATCGACGTTTGCAATCCATACATTGATGAATGATCTTCTTACACATTTGTCGACACTTAATTGGCCAAAACTTTCTTCGTACATGAGCGATAGTACCTTCGGATCCCACATGCGCCATCTTCCTGTAGCGTTTTCAACAATTAAGCTTGTTACCTTGTGATCATAAGGCAAAAGATATTGGTGCTTGTACTCCACACTTTCTGGGGCCTTCCCCAAACGGCCTCCAACTCTGATCACTTGCAAAGTAGAGTCGAAGAAGGGGTCAAGAGGTCGAAGATGGCTCTTTTCTTCAAGGTCAGAACCAGTCTTGAGAGCTTGGAAGTCCTTTGAGAAGCATTCCATCTGGGCCATTCGGATAAGGGCAACTTCAGCTTCAATCAGTTCTTCACTCGAAAGGTTACTTCCTGCAGCCTCGACATTATTGGAGAACCCTCTCCTGCCAAACCTTCGGATGGCTCTTAAAATCCAAGCAGTGTGGCGAAGAAGACCATGCCATGATGAGAACTGATGAGGATCAACGACATTGTGCAGATCAATGGTGAAGCCCTCACTTTGAATTTGATTGAAGATGTTGTGCGTAGTTGCAGACCTCCGTAGATTTTCGTCATCTTCAGCTGGTGCCGATACCTGGGGCTGAGAAGGCCAATTTTCTTCTGGAAGCAACAAATAACCTGGGCCTGTGAACCAAGACGAATAACCAACTCCTCACTGGACATTCCCCTCGTAGCACAGTCAGCAGGATTCAGTTTGGATGGTACATATCGCCATTGATCCGATGTTGAATCTGGTCTTATTTCCGTGATCCGATTAGCAACGAAAACCTTCCATCGCTTCGTTTCATTGCTTATGTATCGCAACACTGTCATTGAATCAGTCCAAAACACAATTCTACAGAGATGAAATTCGGCCTTCAAGACATTCACCAGACGGACAGCCATCACTGCTCCTTGCAGCTCCAATTTGGGGATTGTTAAGATTTGCTTACGAGGAGCCACATGTGATTTAGCAGCAAGAAAGGAACATTTAACCTCTGAAGGATTAGCAATTCTCAGGTAAGTAACAGCCGCAAACCCCAACTCTGAAGCATCACAGTAGGCATGCAATTCCAACTCTGTGGAAGCATCCAAAGATCCATGGCATCTGGGGATGTGTAACTGAGCAAGCCCAGGCAGATCATTCTGCCAGTCCATCCACCTCCTTTGAAGAACTTCAGAAATGACATCATCCCAACCAACATCTTCTTGCCATATCTCCTGGATGAGGCACTTGGCACGAAAGGTAAATGGTGCCAAGAATCCGATCGTATCAAACACAGAGCTGACAGCACTGACTACATTACGTTTTGTTGCGGCTTCAGATTTCTCAATGACGTTGAAGAAGAAGTAGTCACCTTGTACATTCCAGCATATTCCAAGTGTTCTTTGCACAGGCAGATCTTCGAGGTCCAAGTCCAGGTCTGGTTTAGCTCTGGAATTTTGAGGGATTTGAGACAGCACCTCCTTTGATGATGACATCCACTTCGTGAGTGCAAATCCTTTGCGAGCAAGCAGAGACGTAATCTTAGAAGCCAGGTCGACAGCAGTTGGTATATCCTCCACTGATTTTAGCATATCATCGACATAGAAGTTATTGAGAACAGTTTCAGCTGCCATCCGTTCTTCTGGTAAAATGGAGTCAACTGCCGCCTGCTGCAATGCATAATTTACACACGAAGGAGAATCTGTCGCCCCAAAGATATGAACTTGCATTTTGTAGACATCAGGTGGGCCAGATTTGCTGAGGTCATCCCTCCACAGGAAACGCAGAGCATCACTATCCGATTCAGGAATCCTTACTTGGTGAAACATCTCACTGATATCCGCCACAAGTGCCACTGGTTTCATTCGGAACCTTTGAAGAACCGAAAAAAGGCTGTTTGTAAGATCCGGACCAGTCATTAGTTGATTGTTTAAGGACATTCCATGAAATGTTGCTGCTGCATCAAACACAACTCGGACTTTATCCGGCTTCCTTGGATTAATCACACAATGATGTGGCAGGTACCAAGTCTTCTTGTTGTGCGACTGATCTTCTTGTGAGGTAAGTTTTCTGGCATATCCATTTGCAATATATCCATTCATAACCCCTTGGTATTTATCTTTCAAGGCAGTATCGGAATCCAGCTTGCGAATGAGAGAATTGAATCTCTGTGCTGCCATGGATTTGTTGTTTGGCATAGAAGAATAGGGGTCCCGCCACAGCATGGGAACTTCATAGTGGCCATCTGTTATTCGTGATGATGACTTGAACAATTCAATAGCCTTGAGGTCTTCCGCAGATGTAGGTTTATCAAAGTTAACCGAAATTCCAAATGATTCCGTTTTCCAGAATTGTTCAACCTGGTCCTGTAACAAGGTGTCCGATTCAGCCTTTGCAATTAAGTTTACATGACCACAAGTTACATCATAGGCATTTGATGATGTTGATCCCAAGAGGCACCATCCAAGCTGTGTTTCCAAAGCCACTGGTCCATTTGAATTTCCCATCAATGAGTTGATTTGAATGTGTGCTCTGGGAACGTTTGCTCCAATTAGAAGCTTCACTTGTTGAGGATCCACATCAACTAATCCCAAGTCACGTAAATATGGAAAGTGCTCAATGTCTGTCACATGCATAGGTGGACATTTGAAGGCCCCACGTTTTGTCCAAGCATCACAAATCCATAAAGGCTTAGCATCTGGGTTATGAAAGGATTGCACAGAAAAACTCACTCTTTTGGAAGAGAGTGATACTTGTGAACTTAACGTATGGAGAGTCAAGGTCTCCGACTTCCCTTGAAGACCCAAGTCCTGTGCCAGGTCAGAATCAATGAGCGTGATGTCACTAGCTGAATCAAGTAATGCGTAAGTCTTAATATTACGTCCGTTGGCCCCTTTGACAATCACAGGTAAGACTTGAAAATGAACTCTTGTAGATTTCTGAAGAACATTGTTGACTTGTGCATTGTTGCGAGAGTCACTCTTGGAAGGCCTATTCCGATGAAGAGATGTATGATGTTTGCTGCGACACCCTGGGACCTTGCATGACTGAGAAGACTTGCAGTCTGAAATTCTGTGTCCTGGATATAAGCAATTAAAACACAGATGTTTCCCCTTCGCCATCTCATACTTTTCCTCAGGTAACTTATTCTTGTAGGTGGAACATTGTGCTGCATGATGTTCGGAAGTACAGAAAGGGCATTTTTTCAAGTCAACTTGGCAGTGAGCATCATCCGAATGGTGATCCGAGGTACGATAATTTCGTGAAGAAGTTGAAGTATGATAGGTCAAATGGGGTCTTGAAGGTTGTTGAGGTTTCGTGTGTCGCTGGCCAATTGCATAGGGATTAAACTCCGACTCTATACAATCCTTCAACCAACTTTCAAGATGAGTGAGCGCAGGTTCTTCTTTACGACACACATTTCTTATGTAGTCATTCCATCGCATGCGTTTGTCGTAAGGAATTCTCTTAACAGTCCTTTCTAGGACATCACTGCTGTATATTTCGCTTGTGTAGGACATTTGGCGTAGAGTTGTTATACAGTCTCTGACAGCAACATAAAAATTCCTCAAGGCAATTGGATCATTAGGTGGTAGTGCACTGCCCGATGTCACAGTGTTAACATGAGCCCTTGCAACAGCAACACGATTCCCAAATGCAAATTTTAACTCCTTTAAAGATTGCGCATAGTTATGACCACTGTAGCCCAATCCTTCTATCAGTCGTTTTGCGTCACCGGAAACATGCGATTGCAGCAAATCCATTCGTCGTCGATCATTGATGCCACCTCTTGAATGAATCTGTGCATGAAACTGTTCTATAAATCTGGGCCACAAGAGGGGGGAACCATTGAATACAGGAAGTTCGATCCTTGGGAGGTCGCGCTCCACTTCCAGACGGGCTATTGTTTCAGCAAGGTCATGGGAAGAGCCCGCCTCTGTATTCGCTGTCTCAACTCCGATAACCAGGTCATCTATCCAGGAATCAATGGCAGATGACTTTACAGCAGAGTTTCTTCTCAAATCTTCGGAAGAGTCATTATCAGCAAGAGAGCCCTTTTTTGGAGCTTCCGAATGTGAAGTGGAGTTTTCTGTTGCATCTTTACCATCAGGATTGGATTCACTGGGTTTATCTTCAACCTTTTCTTCTGCCTTTGCATTCAATGCAACTTTTAAACGTGTCTCAATTTCACTCAAGACCTTCGTCGCATTGTCGAAATAACCCTGCATCCAATCTTCTTCCTTTTCTATAACATCATCATCCGTAAGAGAGTCAACATATTTTTCATGAGCCTTTTGCAGTCTTTTCAACTGGAGTGAGATACGATCCTTCAAAGCTTCAAGTACACTGGGAGCATCAACTGTCTCATTGTACTGATTAATAGTCCTTGTGAGCCAGCCTCCATATTTGGAACGACTTGTCTTCAGCTTAGCAATCTGCGTGGTATCAGATGAATCTCCTTCTTCAGTAGACATGATTCTAACTTTCAATAACTTAATTCCAGACACTTATTCTGACACGGTTTATTCATAATTCCATTCCGAGATCATTGTCCATTAAATATCATCCTAGTTCATTAACCGGTTAGCTGAAATTAAACCAATAAATAAATAAATAAATATCTAAGGTAAACTAATGAATAGAAGTTAATGTAAAGAAACATGACTATATAAATACACATTGAACTTCATACACATAGGACTAAATACGCATAGGACTAAATACGCATAGGGCTAAATACACATAGGGCTAAATACACATAGAGCTAAATACACATGGAGCTAAATACACATGGAGCTAAATACATACAGTCAAACTTCACACAATTAACTGTATTCATGTAAATAATATATATATATAAATGCATAAGAGTAAATAAGCTAAGATTAAAACCCAGTATAAATTTACCTAAAATAATTAATTCTAAATAAATAAATGTACTTACAATCATATGTGCCATTCTGTAGATACCATAGTAAAATATATCCTTTTTAATGGACTGTTTGAGGCTGACTGCCTTCTAAACTAGCACAGAACATTCCACAGCTTATGGTGTGAACACCAAAACTGTGAACTATAGAAAAACCTCCTATTACAATCCAAAAATACACCCTAAACAATAAATGACATTGCATGAATTCAAATTAAATACATAAATACACAAGTAAATAAATTTCTTTTTAGATCTATAAATTTCAATAATTACAAAAACCCAAAATAAAAACCATAGTAATTCACAAACAGTGAGACTTGATTTAAATAGTGTAGCTTTGCTTGGTCACACCTTCAAATAGCATTGTTGTGCTTAATATTTGCGCAGCGAATTGAGCATGAGAGAGGTTTCAAAAACATGTGCAGTGATGATCTCAACATTAATTGTCGACAGCAAGAAATTAGGTCAAGTGGGTCCAGCTTCTAATAAATGATTAGTTCCGGATTTAACAAAACATGACATATTCATCTTCAAAAATGTCTTAAAAATTCAATTTTCTCCAATAGTATTCCCAGCATCTATATTTTTATGGAATAATTAATTACTTGCCTTGACAACTAAATTAAATTATTCACAGGTGATTCATTTCATTTCAAAACAGACAACAAGAAAACTTACTAAAATTAAAGTATCAGTAAGCAATTAATCTACATGCATATCATGTTACTGTATTTTTATTACTATTATACAATTATGTAATATCAACAATCTAGCATAGTCAAAAATTAGACAGTTTCAGTGATTTCTGCCTTTTAGCTGATTATCGACAACTCTATTTATGAATAATCTATCATGTATAATCCATCATCTATCTATCTATCTATCTATCGATCTTTCTATCGATCTAACTATTGATCTATCTATCTATCTATCGATCTATCTATCAATCTATCTATCTATCTATCTATCTATCTATCTATCTATCTATCTATCTACATGTATCTATCAATCAATCTATTCCTTTTTTTTACTATTTTGTCTTTCTAGTCTAAATTTCTCGCTTTTTTTCTGTATATTTGTCTCTCAATTATTTTTAAACAGTGACATAACTGCACACTTTGCATATGAAATACATTTAATGAAAGTTATGGTAACACTATAAGCCCTATAAAAACTTTTTAAGCGCTGTGTGAATTTCATGGCAGTGCCATTTACATATTATGGATTATGCTATCAGTGAATACGATACATGTTGAGTGATTCTCCAAATTAAAATGCCCTTGCGAAGGAGGTTTGAAGCTTAGTATTTGAAAGAAATGATGCATTGGACGAATGTTTATTTATTTAAGAAAAATTATTTAAAAGTGTTTTGCTCATTGGTCTAAGCCTTGTACGAACACACATAAAGATAGGGAATTTGTGTAATATAAATGTCATTGAGAAATAGAAGGTTAAATTTGTTTTACAACTATTGGCAGGCAAGAAGATTTCTGTTCATTTCCTCATTCAGAAGAAATTTAACCAATAATAATCACCCTCAGTTGATTCCAAATTAATGCATGATGGTAAAAATGTGTTTTCAATTAAATGCCTGGCTAAAGTTTGAGTGATGTGGTGGGCATGGAATTGACGTTACATGTGGGTTGGCTTTGTTCTTTTCTTTTTTCTAGAAAGCTGGAATGAACTCCTGAATTGTCCTAAACAATGGCCAATAATTTCATTCTTTTCTCTCCTGTCATATTGGGAGCATTGTAATTCGGTATTCTTGCAGATTGTTCTCAAGTTAAATCAAGTCTTACCAGAATTGAGATATACAGATTCAATACATAAAATATATGACCCAAGAAAATAATATGGTCTCATTCATGGAAGTATGAATAATTTCATGCCAAAGTGTCCAATATGTTTGACAATAATAAACCTGCTTTTTTGTAGAGATCAAACTATGTCAAATCTAGGGGATGAGTTTTTGTCGTAGTGCAACTGACTTGCTTTTTAACACAACATGTTCGCTCTAAAGGATATTTAAAATGTATCAATCCATTTTGCTATGAAGTCATATTTGCTCAGCTGTGAATTCACCTTGTCATGCCAGCTTGTCAGTTTGTAGTTTTTGCACAACTCCTTACTGTCACATGATTTTATCTCATTCGTAGATATCTTGCCTTGTTGGCTTTTGAGTTTTTATGCAACTGAATCATGACATGTCATGCTGCTTTCGAATCTTAGACTCATCATTTGCAAATTGTGAACGTTGTTGTCCAAGAATTACAATGAGTTTGCATGACAGATAAACATTATATTTTGATCACTTGGGTCAAATTGTAGCATTCTCAGCCATATTAGCTAGCATTGGTCTATTTTGTCTGGTGCCTGAGTGCCTGGTCCATTTGTCACATCTTGGCCTGCTGCTCTGTCAAATTCATCAAGCAGTTGGGCAGCGGCTATGGCCTTAATGTCTGGGGTCGTGGTTTGTATCAGTGTGATCACATCACTCTAGTGTAGTTCAAGCAGCAGTGTCAGTTGTGGCATCTGGTGCTGTCAGTGTATATATGGCAATATACAGCTGGCAGTAATACAAGAATAGGCTAAATATGTGTATACTGAGCTCCTTAATAATATAATGGACTCATGTTGCAGTGGTAACACAGTCAATTACAAAGCCACTGTTTTCTTGAGTCAGCGGGAGAGACCTGATGTCAGAGGTATGTGATTGCAGGCGTATTTTTGTCAATTGTACTGCTACACATTCTGGTTTATAATTGGTGAAATGGTTGTCAGGTAAAGGAACCATGCTTGTCAGTAACTTATTTCTTCTTTGAAGAAAGAAATTATTTTTCAGCTGATGGCCTACAAGTCTAAGCAATGAAAAATGTATGTATCTAGTTTCTGCAAAGTTATAAGTGCAACATATTCATTCTCATTCTGAAAATGGAGAATAGTAATGTATTGATGCCTTTATACAATCAATAGTTCTAATTTACCCTATTTGTGTTGCTTATTGAATACATTGTTATATGTTTGTATACAACTTTACATGGATCTCATGAGGATCTTGGCTTTCAATCTGGCTGCCTGTGAGCACAACATTATGATAGAAATCAAACTTGCACTTTACACCTGAGACCAGTATTGTTTGCACATGGCTGTGTGCCAACATTAGAGTTCATTGACAAATTGGGATCAGCTGCAAATGAGTACCGCTTATATCCTGCGTATCAAGGATTGTGTGATTTATTTGAAACGAACAGAAAGAACAAAGGTAGTTTGTTGACATAAGGGACTCACATCATTCATGGGTATTGTTAAGATTATCTATCTCATTACTCTTTCCCAGCTAAAGACAAATGGTCACCTTGTGTTTCGGGGCAAAATCAAGGCTCAAGAAAGTGCCCATAAGGAAATACAGATGTAGCCAGTAACCAGATAATTTACTAATGTTTCCAAGAACAAGTCCACAACATGACATCATTCATCTGGTTGCATTCTACCTGTAGACCATATGGGAAAATATATTGGCCTACCGAGAAGGAAGAAATGCAATGGGCCAATAGACACAAGGAGACATACATTGAGACAAATAAGGAGTCTGAACGTTACACTGTAGAATGCAGATGTTAAATTAGCCTGTAGCATGCCATCTCCAAATCAGAGGGTGTAGTAGGATGCGTCTTGCCGCCTCGCAATTGGTTCAAGAAACAGATACAAAAAGTGAGTGACACCTCGGCCAATGTCAGTCATTGAGGTTGATTAAGCTGTCAAATGCAAATTTCAGACATAAGACAAAAATTATTATGCACTTAAATTGTGCATATATTAATTGCACTACTCTTGTTCAGGAAAATGCCAATGAATCTTCCGAAGAATTTTTGTCAAGTGCTCTATTTATGGCTATATGGTCTGGGCTTGGGCACAGCACATTGCTAAGACATGTTTGTGATGGTCTTGGAGTTGAATTTATGCCCTCAGTTGCAGGCCTAGTAGCAAAAAAGACAGAAGAGAGGCCAACAATCCGTCAGTTTACGGTCTAACCAGTTCCATGGTTCTACGGTTAAACAGCTCGGAGACATACATAAAGTACAACCCAAAATAAAGTACAACTACCCAGCAGAAAGGAAGAATCAGCCACTACTTTACCCTTTCACACCTCTTGGCTCCCCCCAAATCCCTTCCTATATTTTCCTACTTTAAACTACCTTTTAAAATTACATATGATTTACATTCAGCCAACACCAATTCAAACTCCATCACCCCCATTGTGTTTGATTTCTTTGATATTGTGGCCCTTTGCTGATTGCAATTTCATTGACAGCTGTTTTAATGTAGTTCTTAATATGAGATAAGGTTGTGGTGAAGAGTCAAATGTAGTTGTAAGGAGATTTGGGGTGGAGAGGAGAAAGGAGGGCAAAATAGGTAAACAGAGGACATCTGACAGAAAATGTTCTTACTTTATTTTGAGTTGTACTGCACATGCAAATAGCTTAGAAATATAGAATTCCGATTTGATTGTAATGAATTGTTGTCCTGTTACAAGGTAGTCCGAAAGGGAGTTAGTAGAAACGAATCAGTACAGGAAATGTCTAATGACAGATAATTTATCATTATTCTGAATATATAGGTGACCTGCTCCACCAAAATGGTCGGCCACTTATAATATTAGTTGTGAAAATGACTTTATTCTACTGGAAACGGGCTTTAAAATGGTGGTTCATATGTTTTGATATCTCCATTCAATCCAAAGATATGGCACCTCAAACATTGATGATGCGAAACATCAAACTTTGAGAAAATGGCATTTGAATTTCCCGCCCTTGCAATGAAAGAACTAAGAAAATCAAGAAGGACGCCATGATTTAGATAATTAAAAATCAATTTCATGTAAAATGGTCTCAGTTATTCAAAGGAAATTAATTTTGCTAAAACGTGGTACCAACAGCTAAAAAACATTGAAATGTGATCTTTTGACACATTTTGCTAATTTCTGGGAAATATAAATTGCCTACTTAGAACTCATTTTGATGGAGCAGGTCACATATGGGATCATCAGACTGACCTGAGAAAGACTTCTTGGATTCAGTGCTTGTGTCCTCCAGGGCAACATCAAGTATTCTTTGGAAGACGGTCTGCACAAACACAAATGATCGACTGCAATAAATGAGAATGATTAGATGGTTTTTTATAATATTGAGAGATTAAAGGAAGAGAATTGTTCACTAATCCAACTATTATTTAGTTGCCTATACATTACATTCTTCTTCGGAAAGTGGAAAGACGAAACAAAACAGTGGCCAGATTGGAAACCCCAGAGTTGTCAGACTGTCGAGAGCAGATTTTACATTGGTCATGTCCATTGTGCTGCGAGAAATGCTTTGATAATGATGGTGAGAAATTGACTGTTTTAAGAAAAAACAACATTAGTAACATGACCGAATGGCTACTGGATACAGCACAAATTAATTAACTGTTCTTGCAGTAACCAATGCATGAACATGTATTTTTGACAAAATGAAATTACGGCATAGTTAGTTGCATAGAGGTCGAAGATCAAATTGTCTTCCATTTAATTTGGAATCTTGCTTAAAGGAGCTTCTCTGTATTGTAATAAATCTGTTGGGAGCTACGTGATCATCAGACTAACTGTCATAACTACAAAAAGCCATGATCAAGCTCGACTGTTGAGGGGTTCACCCAAGATAAGGTATCCACTATTCATTACTATCACGTAGGACCAGTTGTAATGGATAGCATGGAGGCCTGGGCAATCGGCTTCTGAAGCCTTAGCCGATGGATGCACACTTCGGTTACGCTTGTTGTTGTTTTGTCGTTCAGAAGCTTTGCTTGGGAACTGCGTTACCACGTGATTTTAAAACGACGTTAAATAAAATTTTACCGTACCATACCATACCATGTTCCCCCTACGATCACTCCACATCAGAACATTCAACTGTTGAATAGCCTCCTCATCATCTGCTTCTTTTAAGCTACATATTTAGCATTTTAAGACATATTTCCCATTTTTAGACCAAAAAATTAGAAGATTCTGTTGACAGCACCAAGCATTCAAACTATATTCCCTGCGAAACACCATGTGTGATCCTAAGTGCAGGATCAGAGGCAGAGATAGGCATTATCAGAAGAGGATCTTACAGCTTTATTGGAGGTCTCCACACAGATGGGCTAAATGGCTTCTGGTTTATTCCCAACGGCCTTGTCATAGCCATGTGTCCTTGACATAGCAATTAATATGCACTCACTATCTTGCAAATATCAGAAGCAAGGGCCTCATGGTTGCCCAGGCAGGCCAGCCTGAGCAACATAGATACTTGACCACTCAGTGCTTGAGAACTGGTAAAACATCAACATCTTGTGAAAGTTACTGCTGATTTTATAAATCTCATAACTGGCTCATTACAATATTTTCATATAGAAACAAAGTTAACATTCACAAGTTCTTATGTTCTTTGCACAATGCACACTTTGGACATTGTCATGCAAATGACAAGGTGGGCACTCAAATGAAAGTGATTATTTTGTGCTAGTTATTCAAGGTTTTCTGTGCATTTGCCTTTCAATATTCCTGTTGAGTAGCAATTTGGTATTGTGTCCATTGTAGTAAACATTATAGACAACTAAATAACATAAAAGTCATTAATAGTTTGATCAGAAAAGAAATGAAGTAATTTCTGAGGACAATGACATTGTAAGCTATTATATGTTTTCTTAGCTAACATAAAGATCTGCAAGAACCTTTGGAAATAACCAGTATCCTACACAGCAAGCCATTGATAGCAGAGTAGAGGTCCCACGTGGGTGATATGGCCCAATACATACTTCAGAGAATATGAGCAGAATGGCAATCAGCAGTCATTATGGAGACTATTTCCGGGAAATCCAGGGAATTGTTGCAAATGCATCCCTCTGCTGCCTGTGAATGTATTGTTCCATTGGTCATATGGGACAACACTGCATCAATGCGAAAGAGCAAATGGCATTATTGTGTATTATAAGCTGGTGAGCAGTTAAGACAAGTGTTTTGAAACAGTTTTTTTGATTGATTACATATTAATTTCATCATATAATTTATGATAAACTGTATCTGAGTCAGAGTCTGAATTTGAGTCTTTTTTTTGAAACAACATACACTATATCACATGTATGTCAATAGTTTGTGATAAGACTTCAAAATAAGGAAGAAACAGACAAGACGTGTATACATACACATTTGATTTTTCATCAATCAACCTTTCGTGAGGGCCCAGAACTGGGCTTAGAGGGCTGCGCTTAACATATCTATCTATCTCTCTAAGAGAAGTTATTTTATGGATACTGACATAGTTGTACATCATAAGAAGAACTCACTTTAAGCCAGGACATTGTATGTCACATTCAATAAATTGATTCAGTTGAAGTACATAATCCGAATGACAATCTAAAGAGCAAGTCTAGAAAAAGATAAAGTTCTCCATGTCGGAAGAGATTCTACTTCAAAGGGCTTGTAACCACAGGACAAACTTCAGAGAGAAGGATTGCTCAAAGTTCTGAAAGAACCAAGACTACAAAGCCCTTCTGTCTGTGGCAAACAAAAAGTAATTTGAAAAGACTAGATGCTGGCATTTGAAAAAGTGCCACACAAAGCTTGCCATTTCGGGGGTTCATGTGTGTGCCTACAAAACCCTTCTTAAGAATTGAGTAGACAGATTCAATCTGGAGCCTGTGGAGGCTGGAGCACAATGTTAGAGATCATGCCTTCAAACAGCTTGGTGAATCTCAGTTGGGACTGTCGTCTGTACAACTTTTCCAGTGTAGTACAGATCACGAAATACAAATACTCCAGGAGAAATGTCGAAAGCGTCCCAAGTCTGTAGCCACAGCCTGCAGACAACATGGGATCTCATGCATCTGTCGCTTATATCAGTCCTGTGTGGCTATGGTGAGACTTCACGTATTTATTCAAAAGTATAAGCATTCATTTGTATCAGGTGCAGAGGGTTTTTAATAGTCAATAAGATGGGCTAAAAACTCTTTTGTTGTCTTAATTTCATGTTAGAAATTTGTATACATGCATATTCTTCAAACTCAGAGTTTATTATAACTTTCTAAAATGTCTAGAATCAAGCTGTCCAACTCAAGGAATCTCATACTTTACAACATTTTGATATATGCTCAGCAATATATACATTGCTTTATTCAGCAGAAAGTTGATCAGTAGAAAATATTTAAAAAAAGTAAATGATTTGGAGGTTGTCTAGCAGATGTAAAATATGGTAAAAATGTCACTATGACCTCTGATTTTCTGAAGTGGAATGATCGAGGGGTGAAGTGCAGTGTTATCAGAAAGTGTATCCATCAAGCTATGACTTTGGAAGCTGAATGTCCAGGCTTCTCTCAATTCCTGCAGCCACTATTAGTGCAAAGTGATAGCCATGAGTATGAGAAACCTTATCTAAACCAACTAGATTAGTTCTTTAACAGTCTAGCTTGATCAATGGTCCTCTGAAACCTGGTGATGCGGGTGGGAAAGCAAAATATTTATGGAACTTTATGATATGAGTAAAATCCCAGCTGGTTTCATTAGATGGAATGTTAAATTCACTGCCCTTTGTATCAGTGTCCATGTTGGGCGAATGTGTATGTAATATGTTGTGAATGAAAGGAAGAGCTGAGTTCATCATGTCTATCTATATATTGAAGATACTTCCGTATGACCAACAAATAATTTTACCAGTATACTTACTTACCTATGAGTAAACCTTTCATTTAAAAAAACCGACATAAAAGACAGATTCAAGTTACCATTTCATGAGAAGACACATCATGCTTGTGCTGCAACTCACCCTATATGATTTGTACTTTTCTTGGTCATACTCTTTGTTAGGTCCAAACTTTTCCCTCTGAAGCTTGAATATGACAGTAAAACTAATCATAACATCATTGTCTTCGAGTTTCATCTGATGTACTTTGTGTGAGGACCTTTCAAGCATGTCATAGACTTTTTGTAACATAAACCTTTGATCCACTTATGGCAAAACCAGTGGTTGGAATCTCATTGCCGTTCCTTGCCAATCCAATTCATGGCAAATTTACAATATGCTTGAAGTCAGACATTGTCCTCTTACATTCTCCAAAAAGTTCTTTCATCTCAGACTTCATTAGGGACTATTTGGTTTTTGTAACTGGGCATCCTGTAGCACATGAATCACTGTAACAGTTATTTCTACTACTGTATTTGGTGGTCATCCTGATTCTGTCTTGGTATTGATGATGATTTTTGACCATGTTTACTTACTTGTTTACTGAATGCAGTTGGAGAGTTGGAATAGCTTGGGAATTGCGATGTGAAAGGAACTGTATCGTGTTTCTTTGAGGATGCTACAAGCAAAGATGTACGGTGGTTCCGGAACTTCGGGCAATTGAAGTCGATATATGAGATTGGGATGAAAAAAGGTATGAGAGCTTCAGGTCATTGGCTACTGGGAAAGGGACACAGAGTGTCAATAAAGTAAATCAAATAGCAGCAATTCAGTTAAGCGCTTCAGTCCAAGGGGAGCAACTAGAGCTTCTTTGGTGATCCATTCACACCAAGCTGCTCTAGATGGTCCATTCAGGGAGCTGTTAGGTTACAGCTTCCAGGTCCATTGGTCATGTGAAACAGTGAAACTTGAGTGAAATAGTGTAGCTTTGTAAAATGCCCAATTAGGAGCCAGTTGATGGCACAATGCTTGGTCACACCTTCAAACAGCATTGTTTTGCTTAATATTTGCACAACGAAGCTGCTGAAGGAATTGAGCACGAGAGAGGTTTCAAAAACCTGTGCAGTGATGGTCTCAACATCAATTGTCGACAGCAAGAGATTAGGTCAAGTGGGTCCAGCTTCTTATAAATGATTTAGTTTCGGATTTAACAAAACATGACATATTCATCTTCAAAAATGTCTTAAAAATTCAGTTTTCTCCAATAGTATTCCCGGCATCTACATTTTTATGGAATAGTTAATTACTTGCCTTGACAACTAAATTAAATTATTCACAGGCCTGGCTAAAGTTTGAGTGATGTGATGGGCATGGAATTGACATTACATGTGGGTTGGCTTTGTTCTTTTCTTTTTTCTAGAAAGCTGGAATGAACTCCTGAATTGTCCTAAACAATGGCCAATAATTTCATTCTTTTCTCTCCTGTCATATTGGGAGCATTGTAATTCGGTACACTTGCGGATTGTTCTCAAGTTAAATCAAGTCTTACCGGAATTGAGACATACAGATTCAGAATTTTTATTCATACAAAAATATATGACACAAGAAAATAATATGGTCTCATACATGGAAGTATGAATAATATCATGCCAAAGTGTCCAATATGTTTGAAAATAATAAACCTGCTTTTTTTTGTAGAGATCAAACTATGTCAAATCCAGTTGATGAGTTTTTTTTTGTAGTGCAACTGACTTGCTTTTTAACACAACATGTTTGCTCTAAAGGATATTTAAAATGTCTCAATCCATTTTGCTATGAAGTCATATTTGCTCAGCTGTGAATTCACCTTGTCATGCCAGCTTGTCAGTCTGTAGTTTTTGCACAACTCCTTACTGTCACATGATTTTATCTCATTCGTAGATATCTTGCCTTGTTGGCTTTTGAGTTTTTATGCAACTGAATCATGACATGTCATGCTGCGTTTGATTCCAAGAATTACAATGAGTTTGCATGACAGATAAACATTATTTCTTAAATGTTGTTTGATTTAGATGTGCTTCCTGCTTTAAAACTGAAATTCGGACATTTGGGTATGTGATGAAAGATGAATGGTATTAATACATTGTATGTATTTGTGCATTGCCTGACACATGTGCATTAATCCAAAAAAAATTTCAAAAGGTAAATCTTGTAAACCACTGATTTGCAATAATACATATTTTGATCACTTGGGTCAAATTGTCATATAAAAAACAGGGTCCTTTTTTGGGTCCTTACTGACACTACTGATGTCAGGAAGGTCATATTTTTAGTTTGTTGCTGACGTCAGGATGATGGAAAAAATCTATCCTTGCTGACTGCATGTCAGAAGTGGGGCATTTTGAGACTCTTACTGACAGGACTCCAATTGGTCGTGGATGTCAGTTGAACATAATATCATTATATGTTCTGACGTCAGGATGGTGGAAAAACTATCCTTGCTGACGTCAGTTGTGTCAGTAAGACCTCATTTTTGCTCTCAGTATCCTTGGCAAATGACTATCTTCCTGACCCTAGAAACCATTACAAATATGATGGCAGTAGAGGTCAGGATGACCCATTTTTATGAACCGGACTGACCGTCAGGAAGAACACAAAATATTGCTATCCTGACGTCAGTACAGCTTAATAAATGTACCCATCCTGACGTCAGCAGTGTCAGTAAGACCTCATTTTTGCTGTCAGTATCCTTGGCAAATGACAGTCTTCCTCACCCTAGAAACCATTACAAATATGATGGCAGTAGAGGTCAGGATGACCAATTTTTATGAACCGGACTGACCATCAGGAAGAACACAATATATTGCTATCCTGACGTCAGTACAGCTTAATAAATGTACCCATCCTGATGTCAGTAGCGTCAGTAAGACCCTACTTTTGGTCCCTGTTTTTAGCTGTCAAGAAGAACCATTTTTATGATCTGGACTGACAGTCAGGAAGAGCGCAAAATATTGCTATCCTGATGTCAGTACAGCTTAATAAATGTACCCATCCTGACGTCAGTAGTGTCAGTAAGACCCTACTTTTGGTCCCTGTTTTTAGCTGCAAATTGTAGCATTCTCAGCCATATTAGCTAACACTGGTCTTTTTTGTCTGGTGCCTGAGTGCCTGATCCATTTGTCACATCTTGCCCCGCTGCTCTGTCAAATTCATCAAGCAGTTGGGCAGCGGCTATGGCCTTAACGTCTGGGTCGTGGTTTGTATCAGTGTGATCACATCACTCTAGTGTAGTTCAAGCAGCAGTGTCAGTTGTGGCATCTGGTGCTGTCAGTGTATATAGGGCAATATTATATAAATATTTGATGGTGAGGAGTCCAATATAGAGTATAATTGGACGAAGAAAAGCTATATTGGACGAGGCGCTTGCGCCGAGTCCAATATAGTTTTTCTGAGTCCAATTATACTCTATATTGGACGACTTACCATCTAATATTTGTTATATTCTCCATAAATGAACCCACTTTTAAAGCAACAGGTTTAAACACTTTGACTGTGCTGGAAAGCCAGTTTGTGTTTCTTTTTGTTTAACTGCAGAATTCTCTTAAAAATGTATCTCGTCCTATTTCAGCAATGGGTAGCCACAAAAATATAAAATTCACATATTCTGATTCTGTATTCTATAACCAAGAAGTTTCTTTATATTTGATATTTTTTATTTCAATTTTATAGCACAATATTTGCCTTTAAACATTGGCATTTACGACAAAAATGGGTGAAAAGTGCATTTTTTGTCATCAATGTCATACCTTGGGTCGCATAACCAATGTAAGCAACATTGCATTTACTTAATGATGTTGTCATCAATACGCAACTTTTGACAACATTTGTGTTTTTCTGTGTCTTCCCATTGGCGTGCAATTAATTTTTTACTAAAATTGAAAAACACAAATTTATTTTCTTGCTGTTGCTGCTGCAGGGCACAGCAGAAGGTGTTTCCTCTCAGGTCCTCCCTCACGGACCTATAACATGGCAATAAAACTCCTCACTGCACAATATAACTTCTCACTGTCCAATATAACTTTTCATTGTCCAATATAACTTTTTCTCTGCCTAATACAGCAAGGATATTATCCAAGAATACTCACTTGTGATTGGCTGACACAATCCGAGTGGAGAATATAAGTTAATATACAGCTGGCAGTAATATAAGAATAGGCTATATATGTGTATACTGAGCTCCTTAATAATATAATGGAATCATGTTCCACCGACATGAAATAACATTTTATCTTATGTTTTTTCTTTTTTTTAATTACAAAGCCACTGTTCTCTTGAGTCAGCGGGTGAGACCCGATGTCAGGGATATGTGATTGCAGGCGTATTTTTGTCAATTGTACTGCTACTCATTCTGGTTTATAATTGGTGAAATGGTTGTCAGGTAAAGGAACCATGCTTGGCTTGTCAGCAACTTGTTTCTTCTTTGAAGAAAGAAATTATTTTTTCAGCTGATGGCCTACAAGTGTAAGCAATGAAAATGTATGTATCTAGTTTCTGCAAAGTTATAAGTGCAACATATTCATTTTCATTCTAAAAATGGAGATTAGTTAAGTATTAATGCTTTTAATACAACCAATAGCTCTAATTTACCCTATTTGTGTTGCTTAATTGATACATTGTTATGTTTGTATACAACTTTACATGGATCTCATGAGGATCTTGGCATTCAATCTGGCTGCCTGTGAGCACAACATTATGATAGAAATCAAACTTGCACTTTACACCTGAGACCAGTATTGTTTGCACATGGCTGTGTGCCAACATTAGAGTTCATTGACATATTGGGATCAGCTGCAAATGAGTACCGCTTATATCCTGCGTTTCAGGGATTGTGTGATTTATTTGAAATGGACAGAATTAACAGAGGTAGTTTGTTGACATAAGGGACTCACATCACTCATGGGTGTTGTTAAGATTATCTTTCTCAGTACTCTTCACCAGTTAAGGACAAATGGTCACCATGTGTTTCAAGGCCAAATCAGAGCTCAAGAAAGTGCCCAAGAAGAAATACAGATGTAGCCAGTTACCAGATAATTTAATAATGTTTCCAAGAACAAGTTCACAATATGACATCATTCATCTGGTTGCCATGCATTCTACCTGTAGACCATATGGGAAAATATATCGGCCCACCGAGAAGGAAGAAATGCAATAGGCCAATAGACACACGGAGACAGACATTGAGACAAAATAATAAGGAGTCCGAACGTTACACTGTAGAATGCAGATGTTAAATTAGCCTGTAGCATGCTATCTCCAAATCAGGGGGTGTAGTAGGAGGGTGTGTCAATTTTTATGCAATTCCAAAAAGCATTAGTGTCTAAAATGTGCATTTTGACCTGGAGAATCCAAATCTGTTCTCGAAATTGTGATACGACAGGTCTACTTCAATTTTGGTCCAAAGTTTCAATATTTTTGTCGTTTTCGACCATTTTCGTCAATCCGCGGCTCTCTATAACTTTGTCAATATGTATCATACCGCATTTTAATTACCATGGTTGAAAAGCTCTAAAAAAGATCTTCATCTGCATACCAACATCAATGGTCTAGGACAATATCTTGATTCCCAATGGCCCTTCAGCCTGCACTTCTTGGAATGAAAATGACGCAGATTGTCTAATCCTATTTAAAAATGATTCACATTCTCCAAGTTCCAGAATGACCACATACAAACTTTTTTAAAATTTTTACCATGGGAGTGCCTGGCTTGTGTGTTATGAAGTTTTAATGTTAACGTTAGTTGTAAAATGCGAGATGGGGTCTGTAGCATTTCATATCATATCTTCGCCGGAATTTATTGCATGGCAACATGAGTGGTACCATATGAAAGACAATACTCTCAGCATTCCCATGGTACCAATGATGTTGTCAAATATGTAATTCTTATGAAATTAAAATATGAAGTATAACAGCCCCTCCATGATTTGTTTCAATAATTCCGACAAAATTTTGCATTAAAACTTCCAAGCTCATAAAGCAGGATTTTCCATGACCAAGAATTAAAAAAATATTTTATTTGCTCATTCTGGAACTTGGAGAATGTGAATCAAGCAATTATCAGTGAAAAAAATTCAAAAGCCTTTTTTTAATAGGATTAGACAGTCAACAACATTTTCGTTTCTGAAAAGTGCCGGCCAAAGAGACATAGGGAGTCAAGATATTGTCGTAGACCATTGATGTTGGTATTCAAAATGTAGGTCTTTTAGAGGGCTTTCCAACCATGGCAATAAGAATGCTGTATGACAATTATTGACAAAGTTACAGAGAACCGCGGATTGGCGAAGACGGTCGAAAATGAAAAAAATAGTGAAACTTTGAACCAAAATTGAAGTAGGTAAGAATTGTCGTATTGCTGATGATGATAGTGTCATTTTGGGCCGAAGGCCCAAGGCCAATATGGGCACGAAGCCCCTGTGGCCTTGAATTGTTATTATTTTGTACCCAGGTGGCCTTGTTTTTCTTCTCCGAAGATCAGATTTATGGGCCACCTGGGTGAGTTCATAGTCTTTTTGGGGGGGGGCACTTGGGAGGGGATCCAACGGGTCGCCAGCTTTTTCGGGTCTTTTTCTTCTTTCGTCTGTGTGCGGGGTCCGGAGGGAGGCTGTGATGTTCTTGTGATGGTGTTCTTCTTGTTTTTCCTGAAAAGAGAATGAAAAGAGAGAGCAGTATCTGGGCTTTTGAGTGGGACGAGTATTTAAGACAGAGATGTTTTCGCATTGTTTTGTAGGAATTGAGTATAAGAATGAGAGTCTGGTACAAGCCCTATTGATTCAGGGATGTCCAGGGTCTTTCAGTTGCCCCGGCATAGAATACCGGATACAACCCGCCTCCATTTAAAGTCCCATGGGCTCGGACTGGATGTGCTGTACACAGTGGCTGCGGTGACGCAGGTGAGCTGTGTATGTGGAAGCAAAGGAGTGGGTCTGCGCGGGTTGGCAACAGGGCTCCCACCCACAGTCGGTTGGCGTCGCCCCACCGTACATACTGGCTTAGGGCCAGTCATGATATGTGGGCCTCAGCCTGACTGCTTTTTGAGCTTTTTTGGGTGAACATTTTGATGAAAATTTGGATGAGAGTGATTGATTCATACACAGTGATAGGCTGCGTCTGCGCAGTTTTGGCTGTGTATAGAGGAAGCAAAGGAGTGGGTCTGCGCGGGTTGGCAACAGGGCTCCCACCCACAGTCGTTGGCGTCGCCCCACCGTACATACTGGCTTAGGGCCAGTCATGATATGTGGGCCTCAGCCTGACTGTTTTTTGAGCTTTGAGTGGTGAAGATGATGAAGAGTTGAATGAGAGTGATTGATGCATTGATCAGTACACAGTAAGAGGCTGCGTCTGCGCAGTTTTGGCTGTGTATTTGGAGAGCAAAGGAGTGGGTCTGCGCGGGTTGGCAACAGGGCTCCCACCCACAGTCGGTTGGCGTCGCCCCACCGTACATACTGGCATAGGGCCAGTCATGATATGTGGGCCTCAGCCTGACTGCTTTTTGAGCTTTTGTGGGATGATTTGATGATTGTGATGAGAGATTTTTAGGTTATTGAATATTGAGTGCGAGGTTTGGTGAATGGGAAGGGTAGCCTGCGGATGGGCCTGAGAGATTCCTGGAGCTCCAGGAGAAGCTCGGAGTCTTGGTATCTGACAAGGGCTTTTGCTTTGAGTTCTTCATTACGACTATTGATATCTCTGATGTTTGCCATTTCATAAAGAGCCTTGTTAGTTGTTCTACTTTGACCAGGAATGTAGAATTGTTTGAGGGCTATTCTAAGGGCTTTACATTCAGCTATAGCTAGTTGTTTTTTGGCTGTCTTTGAGGCTGAGACAGTGGCTACATGGCCTGTTTCAAGAACAGGACGGATGAAAGTTTTGTATAGATGGAGGAGGGTTTGAATGTCGGTTCCCCAATCTGTACCTCGCAGCCTTCTAAGAAGGTTTATTCTGCGGATGGCATTGGCTTTTTTCTCTTTGCAGTGCTGAATTAGGGACAGAGATGGATTGAGTGTTAAGCTTAATAATTTTGCTGTAGGAGCAGTTTGGATGTGTGTGCCAAAAAGGGTGAAGTTGGAAGCATATTTGTTAATTCTGTTTGTTGGGAAGTGGATAAGTTGAGATTTTGAGGCATTAATTTTAATTCTCCATTTGGAGCACCATGCTTCTAGCTCATTAAGTGAGTTTTGAAGGATTTTGCTTGTTTTCTTTCTGGCATTTTTGCCTCTGGCTGATGTCCAGAGAGCAAGATCATCTGCGTATTGAGAAATGTGGAGTTCTGACTCCTCTGAGAAAGGGAGGTCATTTACAAACATGTTGAATAGGATGGGGCTCAGTACAGAGCCTTGGGGTGTTCCTGCTGCCAAGTGTACTTCTTGGGATATGGTGTTTTGAACTCTAACTTTGATGGTTCTGGAATCTAAGAATGAAGAGAGAATTTTGATGATTTTTAGGGGGAGCTCAAAGGTGAGCAGTTTGAGTTTGAGACCGTTATGCCAGACAGAATCGAAGGCTTTTTCTACATCTAGAAATATGGCTGAGCCTTTCCAGCCATAGTGGATGGATGTTTTCATGTGATGGAAGAGTCTGTATACATGTTCATTAGCTTCTTTTTGGGGGAGATAGGCTCTTTGCCATTTATTTATGTGTCCTTCTGTCGTATTGCAATTTCGAAAACAGTTTTGGACTCCCCAAGTCAAAACGCATATTTTAGGCACTAGCGCTTTTTGAATTTGCATAAAAATTGAAAATTGACACACCCTAGTGTAGTAGCATGCGGCTTGCCACCTCACTACTGGTTCTAGAAACAGATACAAAAAGTGTGTGACACCATGGCCAATGTCAGTCATTGAGGTTGATTAAGCTGTTATGGCTATATGGTGTGGGCTTGGGCACAGCACATTGCTAAAACATGTTTATGATGGCTTTGAAAATGAAGTTATACCATTGGTTGCAGGCACAGGCGTAGGAGGTCAATTCATTTTGGGGGGGGTGCCCAAAAAATATTGCCCAAATAGTCCCAAAAAATAAAAATCCCAAAATATTCTGCGTGAAACTGCATGAAAAATCGACTTCCCAAAATTCTGCCTCCTACTCCTATGGACTTGCAGGCCTATTAGCAAAGACGACAGAAGAGAGTCCAACAATCCATCGCTTTATGGCCTAACCAGTTCTATGGTTCTACGGTTAAACAGCTCGGAGACATACATAAAGTACAAACCAAAATAAAGTACAACTACCCCAGCAGAAAGGAAGAATCAGCCACTACCTTGTCACACCTCTTGGCTCCCCCCAAATCCCTTCCTATATTTTCCTACTTTAAACCTTTTAAAATTACATATACATGTAATTCACATTCAGCCAACACCAATTCAAACTCCATCACCCCAACTGTGTTTGATTTCTTTGACAGTGTGCCCCTTTGCTGACTGCAATTTCATTGATAGCTGTTTTAAGGTAGTTCATAGTATGGGATAAGGTTGTGGTGAAGAGTCAAAAGCAGTTGTGATGACTTGTTGTCCTGTTACAAGATAGTCATAGGCAATGACTAGAAACGAATCAGTACAGGAAATGTCTAATGACAGATAATTTATCATTATTCTGAATATATACGGGATCATCAGACTGACTGAGAAAGACTTCTTGGATTCAGTGCTTGTGTCCTCCAGGGCAACATCAAGTATTCTTTGGAAGACGGTCTGCACAAACACAAATGATCGACTGCAATAAATGAGAATGATTAGATGGTTTTTTATAATATTGAGAGATTAAAGGAAGAGAATTGTTCACTAATCCAACTATTATTTAGTTGCCGATAAATTACATTCTTCTTCAGAAAGTGGAAAGACGAAACAAAACAGTGGCCAGATAGGAAACCCCAGAGTTGTCAGATTGTCGAGTGCAGATTTCACATTTGTCATGTCCATTGCGCTGCGAGAAATGCTTTGATTTATGATGGCGAGAAATTGACTGTTTTAAGGAAACAACATTAGTAACATGACCGAATGGCTACTGGATACAGCACAAATTAATTTACTGTTCTTGCAGTAACCAATGCATGAACATGTATTTTTGACAAAATGAAATTACGGCATAGTTAGTTGCATAGAGGTCGAAGATCAAATTGTCTGCCATTTAATTTTTAATCTTGGTTAAAGGAGCTTTTCTGTTACACACTTCGGTACAATGAAGTAGGAATATTTCTCCATTCCTGGGCCAAGCGCTAAGAATATGAAGACATATTTTCAGATAATAGACGTGATTTACAGCAAAATAAGGCATGCATCACCTGGCTAAATAAAAGTTGTGTTGTTACAACTGTTGTGGAAACCCATACTTACCTCAATCAGTATGAAATAACAAACACTTGGAAACCTTGTCTGCCTCAAACATTTACCAAAAGCAATGAGAAAAATCATAGGATACCAAAGATCCTTGAATTGCAATAAATCAGTCGGGAGCTACGTGATCATCATACTAACTGCCATAACTACAAAAGCCATGATCAAGCTCAACTGTAGAGGGGCTAACCTAGTTAACCAAAGATAAGGTATCCACTATTCATTACTATCAAGTAGGACCAGTTGTAATGGATAGCAGGGAGGCCTAGGCATTAAAACATATGTGTATGTTCCGTTTTTAGACCAAAAAATTAGAGGATTCCGTTGACAGCACCAAGCATTCAAACTATATTCCCTACGAAACACTATGTGCGATCCTAAGTGCAGGATCAGAGGCAGAGATAGGCATTATCAGAAGAGGATCTTACAGCTTTATTGGAGGTCACCACACAGATGGGCTAAATGGCTTCTGGTTTATTCCCAACGGCCTTGTCATAGCCATGTGTCCTTGACATAGCAATTAATATGCACTCACTATCTTACAAATATCAGAAGCAAGGGCCTCATGGTTGCCCAGTCTGAGCAACAAAGACATTAGACCACTCAATACTTAAGAACTGATAAAACATCAACATCTTGTGAAAGTTACCGCTTATCTTATACATCGCATAACTGGCTCATTACGATATTTTTCAAAAGAAACACAGTTAACATTCAAAAGTTCTTATGTTCTTTGCACAATGTACACTTTGGACATTGTCATGCAAATGACAAGGTGGGCACTCAAATGAAAGTGATTATTTTGTGCTAGTTATTCAAGGTTTGCTGTGCAGTTGCCCTTCAATATTCATGGTGAGTAGCAATTTGGTATTGTGTCCTTAGCATTAAATATTATAGATAACTAAATAAAACAGCAGTCATTAATAGTTTGATCAGAAAATAAATGAAGTAATTTCTGAGGACAATGCATGCTTTTATACTTCACTAACATAAAGATCAGCAAGAACGTTTGGAAATACAGTGTCCTATTAACTACAGCAAGCCATTGATAGCAGAGTAGAAGTCCCACATGTGTGATATGGCCAACTACATATTTCTGTGAATATCAGCAAAATGGCATTGAGCAGTCATTATGGAGACTATTTCCAGGCAATCTGGGGAATTGATGAGACTGCATCCTTCTGCCTGCTTGTAAATGTAATGTTCCATAGGTCTTATGGGACAATATTGCATGAGTGCGAAAGAGCAAGTAGGATCATTATGAAGCATAATAAGCTGGTAAGACACAGATAAAGCAGTAGTTATGACAAGAGTTTTGACACAGTTGTCAATAATGATAACATATTATTATTGTAACATATTATTATAATATAGTTTATAATAAACTGTATGTGAGTCTTTTCTTAAAACAACATAATTATATCAATAGGTTGTGATGAGGAATAAACAGCCAAGTCAAACACATACACATTTGACTTTTTAGAAAAGAGGCTTTTTTTTATAGATACGGACATAGTTGCCCATGAGACAAAGGAGAAAAACTTTCATAACTGTAATTTCTACAAGTATGAGTTGCTTAAGACACTTGCAACATAGTTTCAAAGCTTCCACTAAATGGCTGACGACTAGACAAATCAGAGTTAGTTAAAATGCTATGTAGCAAGTGGCCTCGCAACTCATACTAATTGAAACTGCAGTAAGCAAGAATATTCTACTGTTAAGTCACATTCAACAAATGAATTCAGTGTAATTACACAATCCGAATGATAATCCGAAGAGTAAGTCTAGAAAAAGATAAAGTTCTCAATGTCGGAACAGATTCTACTTCAAAGGGCTTGTAACCACAGGACAACTTCAGAGAGAAGGATTGCTCAAAGTTCTGAAAGAATCAAGACTACAAAACCCTTCTGTCTGTGGCAAACAAAAATAGTAATTTGAAAAGACTCGATGCTGGCATTTGAAGAAGCGCCACACAAAGCTTGCTATTTCGGAGTTCATGTGTGTGCCTACAAAAACCTTGTTAAGCATTGAGTAGACAGATTCAATCAAGAGCCTGTTGAGGCTGGAGCACAGACAATGTTAGAGATCTTTCCTTCAAATAGCTTGGCATATCACAGTCCAAACTGTCATCTGTACAACTTTTCTAATGTAGTACAAATCACGAAAAACAAACACTCCAAGAGAAACGTCAAAAGCTTCCACAGTCTGTAGCGACAAACTGCAGATATGGGATCACATGGATCTGTCGCTTATATCAGTCCTGTGTGACTATGGTGGGTGTTCTGCAGCTGGAGAACCTGAAAGTGCTTTACAGCTGAAGACCTCTTCAACTGCTTTTGGTCCTTTTTACCAGCTACTCAAAGTCGGAGAATGACGAGTACTTACATACAGATGCAAAACTTGCAGCCACCCATGACCTCACAACAACCCTTAACCATTGCATTGAAATGAGCTGTCAGTTTTTCATTGAGTAACTTGTGACCATTTATAATGATGAGTGCTGTATGACCTGTTTTGATGGCATATGGATTGTCTGTCAACTTATGAGAGGGCTTAATGCACTCTTGTGTAATACCATGCAGCTGTCGTTGGGTCAGGGTAGGTTTGTCTCTTGAACTTTTTTGATTTATTTGTAATCATTTGAGTTTTCGATCTATAGTCAAAATCATGAAAGGATGTAGACTGCAAAAGATATTCATGGGGTGGAGGTAATGATAGCGTTGCTGTGATTGTAATTTGGTATTTTAATATTATGTGTAATTAAGTAAGAAAGGCCTGTGATTGAAATTTTTTTTCTCAATGAAAGATGTCGGTGACAGTGGAAAAATAAGAAGTGCTTGCCACTGCTTGGCTATTACATAATTTGATCGCCAACCATTATGTGAACAGTATTAGTCTTGCAGCAGCAAGAAAGATATGTGCAGGGCATGTTCATTGAAAGGGCTCTCAGCTTTATTTCACTAGGCTTTAAAGGATTTTTTTTTCACGAGACCGCTTCCCAGGATCTGAGAATTATCTGAGGAAAGAGTTGACGGAAAAAGTTCTTAAGTGGATGACACAGCTCTGTGTATCTTGGCAATGATCTGATTGGCTTCCGTCTGCCTTATCGACAAATTGGGGCTAAGATATCTGGGTAACGAAGCTTCTTTATCTGGCATGTTGTCATGGAAACCACCTTATTACTAGCTTTCATCAGGTCCATGATCAGCACTGATGTTGCTCAGGCATAGTTAAAGGCAATTCTTAGTTGTGCCACTTTGTCATGGGTAATGATGGAGGAAACTTAGGCCTCCTTGCACGTGTAGGAGCAAGAGAATCATCTTAGATCCTCAATCCATGAAGGGCGCATTTAATTTCTTATCAGTTTTTATTTTCATTTGAAATAATTAGGTGTTCTTGTGAATATTCTCTTATTTGTGCTAATATCAGTCATGTATAAACTTATAACTAATTTTGTAATACTTCCAAAGAACATATACATTTCTCCGCTGAACATATGAATTAAAATTATTGTCTGGTAAAACTAAATGTAATATTGTTAATGATGACAACCAAGATGCCTGTAAATTTAATGAATTTTTCTCGAATATTGGTAGAAGTACAACTGAACATTTAGTGGGCATGTTATAAGCCAAATAGGGACAAACTATTTACCGAAACGTTAGAATTCTTTTGAGTATCCGAGGTGATTAAGTAGGTCAAAATACATAATTTTGGTCAGGGATCCCGGCTACAAATGAATTTTTTGGCCAAAATGGGTAAAAATATGATCAAGGCTCGACGATTCTCTGAAAAATCATGAGAAATTGGTTTTTTCCCCATAAAAATGCCATTTAATGCTTTTTCTAGCAATATTGTATCCAGATCTTACACATATAATATTTCTGTTTATTTTATGTAACATAGTGGGTATTTGTTGATACAGAATTTCTATAAAATCCTGTTTTTGGCAAAAAAAGGCCATCCAGTGATTTTAATTTCACATAGTGCCATAAGTTCAAACGGCTGTAACTTTTTTGTGCTTTGATGGATCTGGTTCATATTTGGCTGAAAACTGCTCCACAAAGTCTAGAAACTGATAACAATAAGTTTTTTCAGCAGAAGATTTTCGTATCCCTGTAGTCGATGCATGTGGTGACAAAAGTCAGCCCTACCCCTTAATTCAGCCATTTTTCGAGATTAGCATTTTTGGTGCAATTCACATTGCCAGTCATCACAAATTGTATTTCCACCACTCTAAATCATTTTTCCATGGACAAGTGGTTACTTAGAGGCACTAAAATTTATATCTTCAGTGGTTGACTAGATATTTATACTAATAACCCAGCCCCTTAAATCATGTCAATGCAGCTACGAGCGTATGTGAAAGTAAGGATATATGCAACTCATTGCTATTGCTTTCCACCACTTTCAAAAAACTTTTTCGTTGAATTGGTCTTAGGAATCCTAATAACGCTGTAAAACAGATTTTCATGTTCTGAGTGCCAGTTATTGTCCAACGTGGTCTGCATCGTGGCCATCTTGGATTAGAGTCGATATCAGCCTAATTTTGGTAAAAATCGATAACTTCTGCACAACTTGTCATAAATAGGCATGTGATACCACTTTTTCAGGGTAAATCAGGCTGTGCAGTTGTTTTAAAATGTATATTTTGTAATTAATGTATTCTTAAGCACATAAATCCAAACATTTAACAAGAATAATCATGTGTAAATTCCTAGCATACAAGAAAAGCCAATTTCTGCAGGCACAAGCCAATGACCAACTTTCAAAGAACAAACAGATGTATTTATTTATCCAAGTTATTTGGAATCATACCAAAATATCTAGTATGCTGCTAGTATAAGACTATAATAAATATAGGTCTGAATATCTAATGAGAATCATTTCAAAACCAACTATTATACACTGTCGTCCAGTGATGGAAATGGGGGGGGGAGAAGCTCGGGGGAGCTGACCTCCCTTGACCGAAAAGCATGGGGAGCTGTACCCTGCTACAGCTCCCCCAATGATCAGTGGTGAAAGTACAATTATCATGTTACTTTTTCAGTCCAAATGGTATTTTTAGCCAAAATTTTGTGCTGGTGGTAGTATTCTTTCCATTTTAAAATTTGGAATGGCACGCCGAAGCCGCACAAACTGAGAGCTCCCCCAATGAAAATTTTCCATTTCCACCACTGCTGTCATCATGATATTGTACTCGCGCTACTTCTGAACTTATTGTCTTAAATAGGCATATTTGATACCTTTTTTGGACAATCAGAATGGAAGAGTGGAGGGTGGAGAGTTGATTAAAAAGATCAGGCGTACCAAAGCTGGAACAAATGCATCAAATCCAATGCAAACAAAGTCATGAGAAATCTTGGCTTCAAGATTAAGAAGAAACATCTTGGTGACGAAAAATTTCAAAACCAAAATTTCAACACCATAGTGAAACACTCTCTGGTATATCAAAGAGCAATTTGGAGTCCTAGTGGCACTGAATGGATCAAGGCAACATAAAGCTGCAAGATGTGTCAGCAACACAACAGATATAGGGGTATCTCACTGGGTGTCCTTCTTGTCCTGGTACGCCACAGTATCCCACTGGGTATCCTCCTTGTCGACAAAATCATTCTTGTACTGGTGGGCCAGGCTATCCAACTGGTATGGAGGTATGCCAGTGGGTGCTCTCCTTGTCCTCATTCTTGTATTAGTATGCTTATGCACCATTATGGGGGTATCCCACAGGCTGCCCTCCTTGTCCTAATTCCTGTATGGGTATGCCAGGTAACAGACTGGTAAGAAGGTGTCCCACTGAGTGTCGTCCATTGTATGGGGGTATCCCACTGGGTGCCCCCTTATCCCCTTTCTAGTATGGCATCTGTGGTTATCTTACTGGTAAGAGGGTATCCCATTGAGTGTCTTCCGTTGTATTGGGAGTATGCCACTGACTGCCTTCCATGGCCTCATTCTTGTAGTGTTTTGTGGGGTTAGCCTATTGGTATGGGGTATCCCACTGGGTACCCTCCTTGTCCTCATTCTTGCATGGGTTTGCCAGGGTATCCCACTGGCATTGAGGCATCCTACTGGTGCCCTCCTTGTCCTCATTCTGGTACTAGTATGCTGGAGTATCCCACTAGTAAGCTGGAGATATCACACTAAGTGCCTCCCATGTCCACATTTGTATACTGATATGCAGGGCTTATCTCATTGGTAAGGGGGCATCACACTGGGTGCCCTCTTTGTCCCGATTCTTCTACATGGATTTGCCAGGGTATCCTGATAGTATGGGTGTATACACCGACAATGGTCAAATAATATTATATATATATTATATGATTATATGTCTTCCTTACTCTTAATGAAATAATCAAGGTGTGCATGTCAAGCACCCTCTATTGGAAAGCAAAGGCATAAACTTGAGTGAGCAAAGATATACATCACAAGGGATTCCCTTGACAGCCAATCAGAACTCAAGAAATGGGAATATCCCTGACCTATCCTGGCCACAGATTGGGGGATATTCTCATTTCTTGAGTTCTGATTGGCTGTTAAGGGTTTGCCGACTCACGTTTTGTCCTGGGCAGGTAAATAACCCTTAATTTTAGTGTGTAATGCATTGTAGAGGTGAAAATTTCTACAAGTACATCTATGAGACTACTCATTTAATGAAGTTGTTTGAATTTGAATGCTCTCAAAGAGTACCAATTATGTGTTTTCAATCAAATTGTTTATTGGCTACTCACTAGGGGGCACTTTACTCTACCACCTTGATTATTTCATTAAGAGTAAGAAAGATATATATGTGACCATTGGCCTGTGGTTTAATCCCACTGGTGGTCCTCCTTGTCCAAATTCTTGTCTTGGTATGACATTATGACAGGGTATCCCAATGGTATGGGGGTTTCCAACTCCGTATCCTCCTTGTCTTAATTCTTGAACCTGTCAGCAAGTGTATCCCGTTGTTGTGTTGGTATAGCAGGGTATCCCATTGCTATGGCCATGGGATATCGGGAACCCATTGGTAACACAATCAGGGCATCCAGTCGGACACCCTTATACCAGGGGATACCCTAGTATACCAGTACAAGAATGAGGACATACCAATGGGATAACCCCAGCATATCAGTATAAGAATGAGGACAATCCATACCTGGGGGATACCCTGGCATACCAGTGCAAGAATCAGGAGAAGGAGGGCTCCAAGTAGGATACCCCAATACCAGTGGGATATACTGGCAAACCAATACAAGAATGGGGATAAGGAGGGCACCCAGTTGGATACCCCCCATATAATGGAGAACATTCAGTGGGATACCCTCTTACCAGTAGGACAACCCGGCAAACCTGTACTAGAATGGGCACTCAGTGGGATACCCCCATACAATGGAGGTAACTCAGTGGGATACCTTTCTACCGGTAGGTTAATATGGCATACCCGCTCAGGAATGAGGGAAATGAGGGCCCCCTGTGAGGTACCCCTTACCAGTGGAATACCCTGGCCTACAAGAACAAGAATGATCTAGTGAATAAGGAGGCTACCCAGTGGAACACCTTGGCATACCACTACAAGAAGGACAGCCAGTGGGATACCCCCATACCAGTGGGATGCCCTAGTATACCAACACAAGACTAACAACAAGGATCACACCGAGTGGGATACCCATTAGCTGGATATCCTGACATTAGGGTGCTTCGTCTACCCCCTAAAAATGAAAACCACTTGCACCCACTTCCACACTTGGTAGACTCCTTCGAGTTCCCAAAGTCATTTTACATCTATTTTTGATTTATCACATTCTTCCCCATAAAAAAGAAAATGTCTCCATGCAATCGTGACTTCTCTTCTTTGGAAACGATCGATGTTGGTAATCAAATTATGATAATGTACATGTAAAGGAGTCAATTTTCGGGACTGGCTCTCAAATATGGAAACTGTTTCAGATTAGTAACAGTCATGCTGCTGACCCATTGGTGTTAGATCTGAATGAAATTAATGACATTATTCTCTTCTTGTGTACTGGCTAGATTGATGGATGATTGGGGCTTTACGTCCTGTATTTAGGCACTTGGCAATGAGGCAAAGGATGACTGAAATAGCCATTGTGTACTGGCTAGCTAACTACAGATATGGTACATGTAAACTTTACTATTTATTTATTTTTTCAATTTACTTGTTTTATATATGTTGTTTTTATTACTGTTGTGCCTTTAGACAATTTGTAGAAATGTTTGGCAGCAATCATGTTGCCACAACATGAACACGATGTTGAGATTTTTTGCAACCCTGCCACAAAATTGCAAGCTAACGTTGAACCCTTGACATTGCCTCACAGTGTAGTGAAAATGTCACCACAACGGCGCGTCGTAATGTCATATCTTTGATGTTGCTTGACACAATGTTGCGACAACATAATTTCTACCATTCAATTCTAGGTCAATTGACGAACAGGGTGACATAGCAGCTTTGCTATAACATTGATGTACCTATAGGGTACTTATTTCCGCAAACCGCTAAAATAGGACCAAACGATGAAGTTTCAAGGCTGTTGTTGTGCCACCCTTTGGCATAAAAATGTTTTCAAAAATTTTGCAGGGCATCTTTTTGACATTAAGGAACAATACTTGCAAAAGTGCATGAAGTTTTGAAGATATAGGGGCAGATGATGCACCACACCTGCATGGCATACCAAAACAAGAATGAAAACAAGGAATGGACACTGGGCACTCAGCTGTACAATGCATAGGAGAAACACAAGAGCATTTTTTCTTAATTTTCTAGATTTTTGTGCTTAAGTTTAAACTAAACACAAAAAGACCTTTTAAAACAACTTCACAGCCTGATTTACCCTGAAAAAGTGGTATCACATGCCTATTTATGACAAGTTGTGCAGAAGTTATCGATTTTTTCCAAAATTACGGTGACCTCGAATCTAATCCAAGATAGCCAATATGCAGACCACGTGGGACAATAACTGGCACTGAGAACATGAAAATCTGTTTTACAGCATTATTAGGATTCTTAAGACCAATTCAATGAAAAAGTTTTTGAAAGTGGTGGAAAAAATTAGCAATGAGTTGCATATATCCTTACTTTCACATATTGCATTACTTCATCGTGAGCCTGCTGCTCGTAGCTGCATTGACATGATTTAAGCGGCTGGGTTATTAGTATAAATATCTAATCAACCACTGAAGATATCAATTTTAGTGCCTCTAAGCAACCACTTGTCCATGGAAAAATGATTTAGAGTGGTGGAAATACAATCTGTGATGACTGGCATTGTGAATTGCACCAAAAATGCTAATCTCGGAAAATGGCTGAATTAAGGGGTAGGGCTGACTTTTGTCACCACATGCATCAATTTCAGGAATATGAAAATCTTCTGCTAAAAACACTTATAATTATCAGTTTCTAGACTTTGTGGGGCAGTTTTCAGCCAAATATGAACCAGATCCATCAAAGCACAAAAAAGTTACAGCCATTTGAACTTATGGCACTATGTGAAATTAAAATTTCTGGACGGCCTTTTTTTGCCAAAAACAGGATTTTATAGAAATCATGTATCAACAAACATCCACTAAGTTACATAAAATAAACAGAAATATTACATGTGTGAGATCTGGACACAATATGGCTAGAAAAAGCATTAAATGGCATTTTTATGAGCAAAAAAACAATTTCTCATGATTTATCAGAGAATCTCCGAGCCTTGGTCATATTTTTACCCATTTTGGCCAAAAAATGCATTTCAGCCCGGGATCCCTGACTAAAATTGTGTATTTTGACTTACTTAATCACCTCAGATGCCCTAAAGAATTCTAACGTTTCGGTAAATAGTATGTCCCTGTTTGGCTGATAACATGCCCACTAATTTACCTGAACCTGATGATGTAAATTGGGTTGGTTCAAGTAGTATTTATGAATTTAAGTTTGTCAATGTTGTTGAAAGCTCTGTCTTGAAGCTTCTAAAGGGTCTAAGTATAAATAGTTCTTTGGATATTCTCGATATAGATTGTAAATTACTTAAATTATCTGCCGATTGTGTGGCGCCTTCTTTAACATATTTGTTTAATTGTTCTCTGAGAAATGGTTATGTACCTAATGACTGGAAGTATTCCCGTGTTACACCTGTTTATAAAGGAGCTGGTGATGTTTCAAATTATTCTAATTATCGACCAATCTCTGTAATAGCTCATATAGCTAAGATGTTTGAAAAAGAAGTCCAATATCAGTTGATGTCATACCTTATAGATCATGACTTTATATCACTCGATCAACATGCTTATAGAAAATATCATTCAACTTCCACATGTCTTCACACCACCTTTGATGAGTGGCTTCAGAGTATTGATGAAACTTTAAAAGTAGGGGTCGCATTTTTGGATATTTCTAAATGTTTTGACACCATAAATCATAGTCTATTGTTAGGAAAACTTAAGAAATATGGTGTTAATAATAGTGAACTTGGTTGGTTTAAGTCTTATCTAAGTGACAGATGTCAAAGTGTTATTTACAAAAATAAATTGTAAAATCCTGTGGGTTGCTCAATAGGAGTGCCCCAAGGATCAAATTTAGGTCCACTCTTGTTTGCACTATTTGTTAACGACTTTTCAACTTCTATTAAAAATGGCAGAGTATCTATGTATGCTGATGACACAATCTTATATTGTGATGGTGGTAATGTTAATGAAATTGATAGAAATTTAAATAAGTGTCTAGAGGATGTTGCTGAATAGTATTCTAGAAATTGTCTGGTGCTCAATGTTAAAAAATCTGTTGGTATGTTATCAGGTTCCAATGTAAGTAGTGTAGATCAGGATGAATTTGTTTGGAGCTCTCAGGTGAATCTGTTCATAATGTCATTGTTTCAAAATATCTTGGAGAACATGTCGATATTAATCTTAAATTCGATAAACACATTGATGAAGTTGTCAAAAGTATTCAAAAAAGCTCTCTTGGCTAGGTCATCTAAGACAATAATAATATAATAATAATAGTAAGAATTTGTATAGCGCCAATTCCAGAGAGCTGCTCATTAGCGCTTGAGGCAAGGTTATTTGTAAAAGCTTTGGAACAAGTGAGTCTTGAGGTTTTTCTTGAAGCTCTCCAGAGTTGTTGCAGACCTCACACATTCTGGCAAGCTGTTCCAGAGTTTAGGGGCAGCATAGGAGAAGGCTCTGTCTTCTAGCTTGTTTTTGTTGTGTGAATTTGGCTCTGCTAACAAGAGTTTGTTGTTACTTCTTAAGTTACGATTTAGCTGAGCTTTTACTGTGATGAGTTCCTTAATGTACAATGGTGCCTGATTGTTTATTGCTTTCCATGTAGTTGCCATCAGTTTGAATTGAATCCGTGCAGGAATAGGAAGCCAATGCAGTTGTTTCCTGCTATCACTTACACGGTCATGTTTTCTGAGTCTCTCAATCAGACGAACAGCTGAGTTTTGTGCTATTTGAAGTTTATTGAGCAGGCCTGTGGAAGTACCATATAGAAGACCATTTCCATAGTCAAGATGAGGTGTGACAAGGGCATTGACAGCAGCTTTAACTGTTTCCTTGTCAAGGTTTCTTCGTAGTTTGGATATATTTCTCAGGTTAGAATAAGCTTTTTGGCACATTTTGTTCACTTGCTTTTCCATATTCATGTTTTTGTCAAACATTACGCCTAAGTTTCTAACATTATCTGCAGTATTGATTTTGACTCCATCAACAGCGATTGATGATAAATTAAGTTTCTTCAATTGAATCGGAGTGCCAATAAGAAGAAGTTCTGTTTTGTCTCCATTGTTGCAAAGTTTATTGTCATGGAGGAATTTCCTAATTTCTGAGATGCATTTTTCCATTTTTTGTACCACATTTTCTTGACCTGAGAATGTGGGTTTGAAAGACAGGATAAGCTGCTCGTCATCAGCATACTTCTGGTCATCTACTTGATTCCGTTGTGCAACTTCGCTTATAGGAGCAATGTAGGAATTAAATAAGATTGGACCGAGTTTTGAGCCTTGTGGGACTCCATAGTTTAGAGGAAGTTTGTCCGATCTTTCGCTGTTTATTATCACTGACTGAGATCTTTTAGAAATGTATGATTTGAACCATCTTAGAGCCGAGCTGTGCACGCCATACCTAACCTTTAGTCTGTTCAGCAGAATATTGTGATCAATTGTGTCAAATGCAGCTGATAAATCCAACAGCACAAGCATTGTCACTTCTCCATTGCTCATGTTTAGCATAATATCATTATGGATTTTTGTAAGGAGAGTTTCGGTACTGTGAAATTGTTTATAGGCTGATTGTTTTTCATCATCAAGTTTGTTCCTTGTAATATGATCCACGTATTGCTTGATAGCAGCTCCCTCAATGACTTTGCTAAGAAAAGAGAGATTTGAGACTGGACGATAGTTCTTTTTCTCAAGATCAAGGCCATTTTTCTTCAGGAGAGGCTTGACCAGTGCATGTTTCAATATTGTACTAAGAAATATTCTTGCATTAATAAATAAAACATACGTTGTACCTATTTTTGCCTGTACAATTTGGGGTTATAGTAATTCAAATGTTAATAGTATACAAAGACTGCAGAATAGAGCAGCAAGAATTATTACAGGTTGTTTTGATATAGTCAACGTCAGAGGAATTGAAATTGTAAAACAACTTAAATGGCAATGCATGCAACAACGTATACATTATTTTCTAAGTATACACATGTATAATTGTATCCATGGTAATGCACCTCAACATCTAGTCAATTCTGTGATAATGGCATGTGATGCCCATAATTTTAATACTTGTCTTGCTAATACTTTAAATGTAGTTATTCCAGAGTGTCAATCAGAAATGTATAAGAGATCTTTTATTTATAGGGCATCAATAATTTGGAACACACTGCCAGAGAGTATTAAAGAGTGTAATAATGTAATTGATTTTGAATGTAAAGTCAAACTTTAGTTTTACCACTTTTAATTTATGCTTGTTGATTCTATTGTTCACTTTGTAAAAGGGCCACTTGAAAAACAGTCCTTTGACTGACAGTGTTACCCATTAGGGTGGCCCTTAAAAAAAAGTTTGAAATTTGTATGGGCCACCCCCTCAAATGATGCATATTATGGTAAAAACAGGCTGTGCAAAATCTCATTCAAATCGGATAACATTTAGAGGTGGCCCACGGGCCTTGAAGTTCTTGCATTTCAGTCTGAATTTCGTACGTTCGCCGACTCGCAGTATTGTATAACTAAGCCATTTCAAATCTTACAACAATATTATTAGATTTTTTGAACAGGGCTGAATGAGAGCTTCATTTTGGATGGTCTATGACAATTCTGTATGAATCCCAAGAGCCGTACGTCAGTAGTTCTTTTCAAAATAGTTTGTTTTGATATATGATGTCTCCAAATTCAATCTGGAGGCAATAACTCTCAACCAGACCTTGTAAAATGGATTACCAATAAGGGCAGCTGCTTGTTCTGATCACTGTTTAAGGAAAATAATGAAAAAAAACCTTTCATGGTCTGGGGTAGGAATAATTTCATGAAAGCTGTGATGATTTTGAAAAATGTACGTAATGAGTCAATGTGTCAATTGTCAATGTGTTGGTTTTGACAAAAATCACAGCAAGATCTTATTTCTCCATATTCTTTTATCAAAATTTTATGATTTTCCAACAGGACAGTTGGTGATTCTTGTCCCATCGAGCCAGGAGGGTTAATTCTATGTCAGATTTATGGCATATATTGATATATTTTGTTTTCACAAATTTGGTACTGATTTGAATCTGATTGTTCATTACGCCTGTCTGGAAAGTCCCTCGTCAAGTTGTGCTATAAAAACTGCTTGACATGTGAGTGGCATGCAGGTTTTTTTCTGGTCTGCCAAATATTTGCAAGATATTCTGACATGGAATTTTAACACATTAGACAAAAAGGCAAATTAATTAACAATGACGCCGTTGCAGGAAAAAAAAGAGTGACTTTGATATAATTCCCTAAGAATACATTTGGGTAGTGTTGTTAGTTCAGTTAGGAGTGCTCTGGGGCTTCCAAACACTGGGTTTGATATAAAATTGGCAGTCATTGAACCCATATTCAATTTTTACAGTAGTTTTAATTACGCTGTTCAAACTTGTCCTGTCCTAATGATTAGCCTACCAGTCACATAAATGTGGGATATAAAGCCCTAATCATTATATTATGAAAGTGTTTAAATCTTAAAACTCTCTGCATTTACTCTCTTGCAACCAATAACACTCCGTTTATTATCATCTGCCCAAAGAACAAATCTTCTGATATTAAAGCAAAATCAAGCGAAAATGAGGGTTTCAGCAAATTTGAAGTTGAACATATCAAATATTAAATCATCATAGACCATTAACGTTGAAGCTCTAATTAAGACCAGTTTAATCATACCATTTGTTTTGTTGTATCATTTGAATTGGCTATATAAAACAGAACCGTGAGTTAACAAAAGTAGAGAATTACGCTAGAAACATAAAAACTTTGCCTGAAAATTTGCATGCATCATTTTTTCCATAATTTGCATCATTTTAGAGGGTGGCCCACCAATATTTTAAACATTTATTTTTTACTATGCTTTGAAGTGCCACCCTATTACCCATATAAAATATGTTCGAAAAAAATATATATATATATATACCTTCATTTTATTAATTGAAAACATAATAAAATCATGATAATACATGCTGCAACTTGCACCTAGAGTGGCCTGGGTCTTACTAGAATTAAAATATAGATTCAGAATTTTTATTCATATAAAAATATATGTACACTAGAAAGTAATACAGTCTCATACATGAAAGAATGAATAATTTCATGCCAAAGTGTCAAATATTTTGGAAAATTAACTATTAAATTTATAGAGATCAAACTTTGACACATGCAAGGGATGAGTTTCTGTAGTGGTGCAATTGAGCTATTTCTAGCACAAAATGTATGATCTAACGGATAATTGAAATGCAATAATCCATTTTACTTGCCCATCTGTCAATTCACCGTATCATGCTGGCTTGTTAGTTTGTAGTTTTTCCTCCGCTCCGTGTTGTCACATGACTTTATCTCATTGGCAGTACTCCTGCCTTGTTGGCTTTTATTTTGAGTTTTCATGCAGCTGAAGTTAATCTTGACATGTCACGCTGCTTTCAAATCCAGTGCTTCTCATCATTTTCAAATTGTGAACGCTGTTGTCCGAGAATTACAATGAGTTTGCATGAATGATAAACATTATTAGAATAGGGCGGGCATGCAGCCCCCCTAAACTTCGAGGTTTTATTTCACCTGCTTCTGGGTTGATTATTTGAATGCTTGTGCAGTCAGGAAAGGATAACTTGACTCTACTTAGTGAAACAGATGTCTACCAATTTGAATATAGGAGTTACGGTCATTTTTGTAAAAAAATGCAAATGGCCTTCTTACCTCACCCATTGGGCAAGAAGCCATAATCCTAAGGCAATTTTTTGGGGTTCTTCTATCCTTTTAATGCATTCTATTTACTTTTCTGAATTTCTGAATTTTTTGTTCTGACTATCATTTTTTTGCCATGTTTCAATCCTGGGGCAATTTTTTTCTATTTTAATTAGCTATTCTATCAAGATTTAAGGAAAAGTAAACATCATTAAATGGTGCCTGAAGCAGCATTGACCCCCAGCAAAGGGGGGCTTATGCCTCATACCATGCAGGGCCTCTCACCCCACCCACAAATATTTTAGTTTGACCTCATTATTTTTTACTAAAATGCAAAAAACGTCATCCAAATCATATTTATGTAATGGTCAGAAAGTGAGGCAATGCAGATATCCATCATACTTCATAAAATTTCCAAAGTTATTTCTGACAACCCCTCTTGAAGAATTCATCAAGGTTACAAAAACAATGCACTTTTTTGTTTCTTTAATTTCTACCATGGTTTGGTGCTGTTTGACCTGAAAATTTGTGACGTCACCTGAAAAGCCTCTAGGTTCAATCCTATCAACAAGAAAATGCACCGAAAATGTAAGTTTAGATATAACCCTGGGGGGGGGGGGGACTCTCACCTAACCCACACTGTAAAATTTGAAATTTTGAGTTAGCTCAAATGATTGAGTGAGATAGTTGCACAATCTGTTTGAGTCATGATAGCTTGCTATTTTGAGTTATGATAATATTTATGTTGTTATAACTTGCAAACAACAAGCTATCTTGGCTCAAAGGAATTGTGCAACCATCTCACTCAATCAATTAAGCTAACTCAAAATTCAAAATTTACAGTGCAGGCTTGTTGTCCCACCCTACTCTACCTAAGATGTGACTAGAACTTTGATTTAGGTGTGTTTCTTGCTTTAAAACTAAAATTCATACATTTGGGTATGTGATGAAAGACAAATGGTATTAATATCTGTTCACTGCCTAGCACATGCACATTGATTCGTAAAAAAATGCAAAGGGTACTTCTTTAGAACCATTGATTTGTGGAAGCGCTCATCACGAATTCTGTGCCTTCATTGCAGTGCATGACTGACAGTAATTACAATTACAATAACAATTACAAACCATGGCATTCTCAGAATAATTTAGCATCCCAGACAAGCTAATGTTAGGCTATTTTGTCTGGTGTGTGCGCCTGATCGATTTGTCACATCTTGGCCTGTTGGTCTGTGACATTCATCAAGCAGTTGAGCATCAGTAATGGCCTTAAGGTCTGGGGTTGTGGTTTGTATCACTGCGATCACATCACTCTAGTGTAGTTCAAGCAGCAGTACCACTTGTGGTATATGCCGATGTATGCATGATCATTTACAGCTTGCAGTGACATAAAAAATTTGCAAAATATGTGTATACCGAACTCTTTCACTATTATAATATAATGGACTGACATTGCAGTGGTTACACAGACTATGACGAAAGCAACTCTTCTCCGGTGCCAGTATGTAATCATTGATGTCAAGGAGGATGTTATAACAAGCGTCATTTTAAATAGTTTGTCAATGTACTGATAAACATACCGGTTAATAGTTGGTGTAGAGACTGACAGGTAAAGGAACCAATGCTTGGCTGGTCAGCGTCGGCAACTTGTTTCGTATTCAAAAAAAGATATAATTTTTTCAGCTGATATCATACAGTTGTATGCAATAAGAATGCAGATGTCCTGTTTTCGCCTTAGCAAAGTGAACAACATCTATTCCTTTTCAGAATAAGAAGATCACTTCCGTATCTGCACTTTTTAATATGATATATAATATCTTTCTGATTCACCCTATTATTTTTTGATTTGTGGGTACATTGTTATGATTATTTATAAAATTCACTTGGATCTCATAAAGATCCGAGCTTGCAATCTGGCTACCAGACAGCACAACATTATGATAGAAATCAAACTTGCACCAACAGTTTGCACCTGAGACCAGTATTTTTTGCACAAAGTTGTTTGCCAACAAAGTTCATCGACATATTTTATCTAGCGTTTGAGGGATTGTGTAATTTATCCGAGATAAACAGAAAGAACAAAGGCTTTTTTTTAACAAATTGCATGAGCACGACAAATACAGAAGCAGTCAGCCCCAATAGCTCAGTCAGAAGAGTGCTCGCCTCGTAAGCATGAGGTTGGCCATCTATCATTCCATGACATCGTCGTTTGCATCAGACATAAATTGGAAGGGCCGTGGGCCTGACTGGAAACAAGTCACTGACTTCGCTTGGCTACCCAAGCTAAATAACTTTACCTTTACCTTTTAGTCAGTAACCAGATGTTAATGTTTCCTCGAATAAGTCAACCACATGACCTTTTTTATCTAGTTGTCTTGCAGTCTACCTGTAGACCATATGGGGGAAATACATGTACATGAGTTTATAGGGAAGTAACAGAAGTAACAGATGCAATAGACCAATGGAGATACAGCAAGACAGACAGCAAGGCAGACATAGAGACAAGTAAGGAGTCCAAACAAAAGATGCCGAATTAGCCCGTAGCATGCTATTTCCTAATCAGAGGGTGCAGTAGGATGCGGCTTGCAACCTCACAATCGGTTCAAGAAACAGATATAAGAAGTGTGTGACACCATGGCCAATGTCAGTCATTGAGGTTGACTGAGCTGTCAAATACAAATTTCAGACATACGACACAAATCAAGAGGGTTAGAAAATACAAAAAATATTATCGTACATACATACAAGCAACCTAGAAATATGGAATTCTAATTTGATTCTGATGAATTGTGGTCCTGATACGAGAGGGTCAGATAGGCAGTGAGTAGAAACAAATTAATATGACCATTTTTTAAAATATAGGGGATCATCCGGTTGACTAATAAAGATTTCTTGGATGGAGTGCAGGGGTTTTCCTGGGCAACAACCAGTATTCTTTTGAAGACAGTCTTCACAAACACAAATGATCCACTGATGAAAGAAAGAGAAAAGAGAAAGGCAAAGCAAAACAGTAGACAGATAGGAAACCGGAGAGTCGTCAGACTGTCAAAGCCAGAGTAGACCAGGGCAAGGAGTTTTCAATAAATACCTGGGTAATTTGAATCGCATGGCCTATGTCCATTGTGCTGTGAGTAATGCACTGATAACGAGGTTGAGGCTCCAGAGCATTTTTTAAGGATTTTCGACTGGGAGACCGACGGAACATTGTAGCGCCATGATGCCCGACATCTATCAACATCAATAAGATATAGAGTGGGTCGGGGCAAGAAGTCCGGGTTAGGTGAGAAGCCCCCCAGGGTTATATCTTAACTTACATTTTTGGTGCTTATTCTTATTGATAGGGTTGAAGCTAGAGGCTTTTTAGGTGACGTCACAAATTTTCAGGGCAAACAGAACCAAACCATAGAAGTAATTAACGACTAAAAAGGGTGCATTGTTTTTGTAACTTTGATTGATTCTTTGAATGTGGTTGTCAGAAATAACTTTGGATATTTTTAAAAGTATAAAATGGATATCTGTGTTGCTTCACTTTATGACCATCACATAAACACGGTTTGGATCATATATTTTGCAATTTAGCTCAAAATATAGAGGTCAAATTAAAATATGTGAGTTTGGGGCGAGAGGCCCCACATGGTATGGGGCATGAGGACCCTTCACTGAGGCCTCGAAGCTGCTTCAGGAACCATTTCATAATGTGTACTTTACCTTAAACTTTAATAGAATAGCTAATTGAAATCGAAAAAATTTGTCCAAAATTAAAACAGGGCAAAAAAAATATTAAAACATAAATGTATGAACAGAAAAATTCTGAAATTCAGAAAAAGTGAATATAATGCCTTAAAAAATGATAGAAGAACCCCAAGATATCACTTTCAAGCAAAATGCACTTGCAAAAAAAATTGCCATACCCGATGGGTGGGGTAAGAAGGCCATTTTATATTATTTACAAAAAGGGCCGTAACTGCTTTATTAAAATTGGTAGACATTTGTTTCACTAGTTACAAGTAGAGTCAAGTGGTCCCTTCCTGGCAACATAAGCATTTAAATAATCGACCACAAAAAGTAGGTCAAATCGCCCCCCGAAGTTAAGGGGGGCTGCATGCCCCGCACTACTCTTTTTGTGTAATAACAATCTTGCAAAAAGGACTTTGAACTGTTGAGCTGACTGCTAATTTATGACTTCGGTTGATTTTCATCAAAAATAATTTAAAAAATTTTCAAATTTATGAAAATCTGAAATCAGACAGACGACATCAGCAAAGTATAATGGTGAAGCCAGTAAAAGAATATTTTTTATATGGAAAGAAGAAGCCTCACTTTCAAATGAACCCAATAATTAAAAATCATGACAAACTAAATGTGAAAGTAAAAAGAGTTTTTTGGAAAAATTGGTCTCCCAGTGATACCAATTTGGCAATGACTGGGAGACCAAATCTGTCCACTGGGAGACCATTTGGTCTCCCAGTTACTATGTTGAAAAATGCACTGGGTTGAACAATTGACTGTGAAACACAAATATTACTGATACCCCAATGCCCTGTTGTATATTTGTTTGCTGACTAGATTTCTCTCAGTTGAAGCAGGTTTATAATATATTTTTTGCTAATATTTTTACTTGTTAAACTTTATCAGTAAATGGTTTTTTTTTTTTTTTTTGCAAACTAAACTTTGAAATACTTTATTATTAATGATAATATACTGCATGCACTGTTTGCAAGTAGCTAATAGGACATTTAAGAAGGGATTTGGCAAAACAGTGCATGCTAAATTAGAACAACTTTATTACAGATCTCATATAAGTGTGCCATGTCCCATGTGAACATATGCAGAGATGATGTCAGTATGTCAATACTGACATCACTGTCTGGGCACTCTCTGTGAGCATTTGACCACAGTTAAAATATTGATTCCAACTGCAAATAACAAATAGCTTCCTGGCTAAGTGTGAATAACATCTGATAGATCTGTTTTCATATATGTAATTGTGCATGATGGTTTATTAAGTTGGAGCATGTTAGCAGGGATTACAAAATTTTGGGTGTTCTCAAAACATCAAACAGAATGATCAGTGCTGACCAACATTTTAGCAGTTTCTTGTGGATTCATAATGATCTGATCAGAGAAGGTCCCAAGTAATACAGCTGAAACTGTGAATATACCACCATGACATCAATATAATCATACTGACATCACATGAGACCTGTGTCAGTTGAAAAGAAGATGGCACACTAATATGAGATCTGTAATAATCGGTTTGAACCATGGGTTTGAGAACCCAACATTTTCTGTGGACTTTCATGAACACAATCCCAGCTGCATGTAATTTGGATGAGATGTTCAATTGACAGCCACTTTTATCCTTCTCTTCTTGTTGTCACGTGTTTAAAGGTAATAATTATGTTGAAACGTTTTTTTTATAATTACCTTCCTAATAGTTTAACTCTTTCATTATATCATATTTCATGTTTTTATGTTTTTTTGAATTGTTTCATTTTGTATGTTATATGGATAAACTTTAAACTACAGTCATAGACAAGGGTCTTAATTGTCGCTAACCAGGGGCGGACTGGCGTTTGTGGCAGAGTGGCAACTGCCACGGGCCCATTCTTTCAGGGAGGCCCATACGAGATGTCAAAAAATTAAAAATCTTGAAAAAAACCAAAAATTCACAACTTTGCCATCCAGTTTATGGTTTTGTGCAACCAAATCAAGTGAACAGGACAAAACCCTTTCACCTGGGGCCCCTACCCCAGAAACAATTAACAAAATTATAACATAGACCGTAGAAATCCGCTTAATTTCAATTTGATTATTTGAAATAGCGCCGACGGTAGGGATATCGGGGGGCATTTGGGGCCCATTGACTTACTTTGCCACGAGCCCGAAATGGCGCCAGTCCGCCCCTGTCGCTAACACAATGTTATAGAATTTAGTGTTCATAACTTGACTTGTGGTAACTGATTTTATTAAGATATGGCTCAGATGAAAGCTACATTGTAATCCTTCAATGCCATGATTATATTGCAAAAATAAAGTTCTGTCACAGTCAGACTATCCAAAAATAAATAGTGACAGTATGTCCAAAATGTTATTGGACAAAAGTCTTGTTGCATCCGAACAGTAATGCCGAACAGCAATGCGGAAAAATTGCCTTAATTAATTGTGAAATGCAAAAAATGATGCAAACAAATCAGATCAATTATTCTTGGTGTAGCTAAATGAAAAAATAAAATTCGCATGACTTCTTGACCTTTCAGGACAATATTCATGGGGTACCACAAGGACTCATTGTGAATATCAACATATCATTGATAAAAATTCTAGAATATGGCAGATAATGCGGGCCAAGGTCATCCAAATCTCATCAATTTTCTTTGCATCCTGTATTATTTTGGTAGTTATGGACTGGTGATCATCCAGGTGCAACTAGGCATTCTACATTTGTGGAGACGTCACCATGACAAACTGCCATTTGGCTTGTGAATTGCATGCTAATGATAGTTTACTATCATTTAGGCATACCATTTTTTAATCTTGGGCCTTTGATGATTCGGTTGATATCTATGCATCTCAATCATATTGTCCCTCCACGGTCTTTCTTTATCTATAAATTTTCGTCAAGTCTGGATAAATCATTTCCAAGCAAGGTCCAACAGCAGATTTGCATTATTGGTGCAAATTTTGTGCAGCTATTATGGTTTACAGATAGAAAATAAATATATTTAGTTATTTCTGTTCTGTTCTGCCTCTGTTACCAAAAACATCCATTCCTTATAAAACACATAGAAATGTTCCTCATCACAAACTGCATCAAATGCAGCGGCAAAGTAGTGATTCTCAGTGCCAAATTTGTTGCTGTGTGGATTTTCAGACCAATTTTGAAATATCAGTTGTACCTGCTCAGTCACCAGGAATGCGATACTCTCTTTCCCATAACACCGAAAGGAAACAGGAGGCAAGGAAGAGTATTCTGAAGAATATTGATGGACTTTGGATTGTATTTGTCTGCATTATCTACCACCTTCGATGATTTTCAGTGATTGTATGTTGATACTCTACATGAGTCCTTGCAGAACCCCTTGCAAATTGTCATGTAATTGCCTTTTATTTACAATCAGATACACTGTGACTAAATGCTGATATATTTGCTGCATTTTTTGAATTTCACAATTAATTAAGACAATTCTTCAGCATTACCTTTTGCAAGCGACAAGACTTTTGTCTAAGCACATTTTGGATGATACTGTCATTATTAATTCGCAAATATTGTGACTGTGACAAAACTTTATTTTTACGCTATAAGCAAGGCATAAAAGGGTTTAGCACTCATTTAAGCCATATCTTGATAAAATCGGTCAACCACAAGTCAAGTTATGAAAAATAACATTTATCACATTGTGTGAGCGACAAGACTTATATATCTTAGACAGTACGATATGTAGTGTAAATATGTGAATTTTTATTTTCTAACGGGGTTACTGGGAAAATAATTTAGCCATGTTTAAAGCTGACCTCATGTTATTTAAAGAATAGATTATATCCAGTTATCCTTTTAAAAGATAAGTTATAGGAGTTGACCACTTCAGGATTACCCATGTTAAGCGTTGATACAGTCAGGTACTGAAGAGCCAAATAACACCTTATTTTAGGTAAGGAATTTGAATTGAATTTTATTTATTTATTCACAGTGGCAGAACAATTACAAGAACAAATATACAGAAAAAATTATCCCAGCCCTCTTTTGAGCAAACCCGAAAATACAACATTTAACATTGGTGCATGCATAATAATTTACTAAAAACAATAATAACTATAACTTTTTTAATTATCCATAAATTATTTATGACAATATCAGATCTCTTGCATTGTAAAGCTTTTGTTTTCTTTTTTCCCATGCTTTTGCTAGATATTAACTGAGACATTTCCATTCATATTTCATAATATGAACAATTTTTCTTCATGGTTCAGCATTAAAGTTTGGAAATCGGCCTAAAATATTTTGGAACATCTCAGATCTGACACTGTCATAGAATTCACATTTAATAACAAAATGAAGTTCATCCTCAATATTATAGTACTTTGTCACAAGATGTGAAATTTTTAAATCCCCAGACGTCAGAGCAATATTCTGATATGGGACAAACATTAGTATTAAAAAGTTTATGAATGCAATTATATGTCGCCCTAGTGTATGATGGATTTGTTTGTAGCAATTTGCTTAAAAACTCGTTAACAGATGAGTTTGAAGTTCATATTGAAGCATCTGTTTGGGGAGGTCGTGACAATCATTGGAGTTTTGGAGCAGAATGCAAAAAGACTCATATTGGTTTTTATTGTACTGCTGTAGGAAGTCGATTCATTTAAAGGCTTTTTGTCATTGCTTAAGACTTTCGCGGAATCAGATTTTGCATATGTCAAGCATGAGGTTGGGGACCATGTAGAATTTATGACTAGGGGGATGGGAGTTTTGCCCAAGGGGGTACTAAATTTTCACAGTGTTTCAAGGGGGTACTAATTTGTGACAAGATTTCCAGAGGGGGTAAGAAATTCTAACAAAACAAAAAAAGTCTCTTAATTAACCTGCGACGTAAAAAAGGCCTCTATGGATAGATGTGGATAGGACAAGCAATGGATGGATACAGACACTCAATTCCGTCATTTTTAGATAAAATATTTATGTACTCTATGTATGAGAGAAAAACTGCTGACACACAATCCTTGGAAGAACAGGAAGATTTTACATTTGACAGTTACCAAAGTTATCCAACAATAAACAAATGGAACAACACATATGACAGAAACAATGGAACTTTTTTAAATATATAAATATTTGAATAATACATACAAGAAATCATTTTAAAAAGTTTAAAAAGATGAGAAAATGCCCAAGTTCCAAATCCTTTTACACCAATACAACTTGTAAAAGGCATGTTTTCAGAAGAATTTATTCAAACTTACTATCCTTCCAGAAAGTACAGAGAACTTGAAAAATCTGGCAAAATTGGCAAGTGAGCTCACACTGCTGGGGCATAGTGATTGGCTGTGGTGCACAGTATTACGAGGTGTGGGCATAATGAAGTAATGTAGAGAATAACCCAATATGGGATGTGACATTCTCACATAGTATGAAAGTCTTATCAAGCATAACAAAGTCAAAGAGGAAGATTATAAACTTCGTAAGTCAATATTTAAGCAACTGTAACTCATAATACTCATTTAAACTGTCTAATCTGAATGTTATTTGCTGTTTGCTGTCAGTGGTACAGCCAGTGTGTCTCGAGAAGGAAATGTACAGTTGCACATTTTTGTTGGGCGCAGGAGGATCGACTCTTTGAGCAATATATTGAAATCATGGGCAGTCTTGTGTTGTGTGCCCTTGGTTCGGCGTTGAGGGTCAGGCACAAGATTAACATGGACGAGACAGGAAATGTTACAGAGCATTGCATTTTCACCACATATTATTTCCCCAGGCCACTTCTAGATATGCCACTGCAGGCCACAAGTGACAGTGTTTCATTTTTGTACACTTTACAATGTCATGAAGTCATATATATAATATGCTGATGTACTACCTTTGATATGACACATTTTTAACCAAATGCGAGTGACTTAGGCAATTCGGAACTCACGTAACTTTTCGTTCATCTGTTACAAAAATGTAGAAAAGAGTGTAACTTAGATGACCATATACCTCCAATCATTGGCTATAGCCCACGAAAAACCTATAGCAAATTGATTTACACTCTCATTTTCAAATTGGAGAAAAATAAAAACAACTCAACAAATTTAAAAAAAATTTAAACTAGGCTGTCAAGGATGATCTCAATAACATTCGCTGTTAAAATCATCAAGCTATGTTCAGTACAGACATAGCCAGCTCTAGCTATTTTTGGGAAGGATGTTTTCAAACACAGATTTTTGCTAGCACATTGCAGGCAGAACTTTTTCTGGGTCATTGCAGCAGATTGCAACATACCTACACAGTGACATGGAAGACCTGATTTCCAATGCTAAACCTATGGGAACTGCCATATTGTTACACTTCCACATAGCATGAAAAAAATCACTTTCTACATACTTTCTGAAGAATAGTAACATATGGAAGTTTACCGTGTTTCTCAACTATATTTTTCACAAATTGTGACCCTTTTGTATTGGAAAATCTACCAGTTTCACCCAAATACGAGGTGCTCCTGATAGAGGAGGAAATTCCTTTTAGAAGGATAAGGCGGTCTCACGTGCCGATGACCTACGTGACTCCTCTGCTTCACCTTTTTGGTACAGCTTTGCATTTAAGGTATTTCAGACCTGCAGCAGTTTTTCACGCAGGGTCTTCCAAAACAGTTCTAATGCTTCAGGGTTTTGGCAAAACTCCACAGAGCTATCTTTTATTAGAGTCAACAAAGCCTTGGACATATTCTTAGGATCAATTTTCTCTTTATAGATGACAATGATTTGCTTTCTATTCATTGTGTGAATTATTTGCGACATCTGAAATTGACAAAGTCTGTCTGAGGCAAAGGCAGGTGTCACAACAAGAATGACTTTTCTGCTGCTGGTTAGAGCAGTCTCAAAGTTTTCCAACTCTGATTCACTTTCTAGCATTGGATTCCGGGTAATCAAACATGTCAATTGCCATTCATTTATCTTTTGCATCAATTCATCTTCCACCCATTCGTAACCGTGTGATTCGGAATAGACCAAGAAAGTGTCATATTTGTTCACCTCATTGAGCAGCATTTCGTCCTTTGATCTAACCCTATTTTTAACATATTTCTGGCTTTTATAGATGTACCATTTTAAATGCCATCTGTATCGATAAATCAACAGAAGGATTACCACAAAAGCACAACAAATACCAATAAGCAAGGTCACACCAAGAATCAATGACAAATGGTGATGACAGTTTTTTGACATCAATTCCAGGTTCACGTCCATTATGACGACCGAGACATTTTTGTGAGAACATTTCAACTTTCTTCTGTCTGCTATGTCAACTTCAGTCTTTTGAAACCATTCAATATTGGCCAACAGGTGGCACGAGCACTCAAACCTGTTTCCGGACAAATCAACTTCCAAGGGATGACGCAGAAAAGATTGCAAATTGTCCAATTCTTTCGTCAGTGCAGAGGGCAAAGATTTCATGAGGCAATAGGAAAGATCCAACTTACTAACATTGGTGTTATTTCCAAATGAAAGGGCCAAGTCAGTCAGAGGGTTTCCTCTAAGCGACAGGTGTCGAAGAGCGGTCAAGTTTTGCAAGCTGAGCGAGATATTCTTGATGTTGTTATAGCCAAGGTCAATCCATTCAAGTTTAGTTCCTCCTCTTAAAAGTTCGTCCAAATCAATTGCGTGTAGGTCATTTTGACTGACATTCAAATATTTGAGGTTTCGTGAGTGAAAAAGTTGTTGTGTGTGAATGCTCCGAAGACCCATATTACTCAAGTCTGCTCCTTGCAATTTGCTCAAACCTATTGTTAAAGGAAGTCTTGCAAACTTATCCATTGAGAAATCTATGAATAATACATTGTTTTCACCAAAGTTACTTACTTCAGAATATTTAGTATTAAACAATATGTGACTTGCATATACGTAACGCACAGATTGAGGCAGAAATTCCAAAGAACCTGAACGACCACTCACATTTTTTACGTCTGGAATTGTTTCATCAATGGTAAGATTCAGAAATCTTGGAGGTTTTCGAAAAGTATTATCTGTGTTCCAGCAATACCTGTATTGAAATTGTGCGTGATTCGGAGGAACCCCCTGATAAAGACTAGTAACATCAATTGTTTCAAGTTTAACTGCATTGAGCAATCTTAATTCTTCTTTCATTTCAATTGGATGATCTTTAAAAAATATACTGTTGTACCCAGCTGCCAAATATCTCAAATTCAAGAAACTGTAGACAGTTTCAAATTCAACCCCAACAAAATGCGTATATCTAAGAGACAAATGAGTGATTTTGGAAAAGTTTGGCGAATCTACCAAATCTGCGGTAAGATAAAAGAAACCTTGATCTTGGCTGCCATCCAAGATCAAGGTGGTTAAAGTGGGGCTTTTCATGTTCTTTATTGCTTTAAGAACCTCAGCAATTTCCATTTTTCCATTGCATAGAAGACTAAGGGTCGATAATTGTGTAAAGTGCTGTAATGCTGTTGGGGTAATTCTATGAAGAAAATGGGAGATTTGAAGCTCCTCCAGATGAGGGACATTTTCAAAGGTTTTCTCCGTCATATTACATCGACAATGTTCTCGGTATGGCTTGATAATGAGTGACCGTAAGTTGCACAATTCTTTGAACTCTACATCAAAATAAATTAATGGTTCTGGTGATGTGGACATTTCCAAGGTTTGCAGGTTAATCAAGGTGCTCAGACCAGCGGATTCAAATTCAGTTGCGTAGCTGTAATGAAGACGCAGCTCAACCAGGCTTGTGAGCGCACTCAGGACATCTGCTTGCAACATCGGGGGATGGAAAGAACTTCCTGAAAATCCAATTTCCAGGTGAGTAAGATTCGCCATACCTGAGGAAGGGAAAAAATATTAAGAACATCTTAAAGAAAACATGCAGTGCAAACAAAAGAGTCTGAAGAAATATATTTACAGCGCATCACCAGCTTATAAATATTTGTCTGCTTGCCCAGCTGTCTAGCAGCAGCGTAAAAAAGGCTCATTTTGAACTCAGAACACATGAGAGAGCTTACCGAAACATGCTGCATGCAAGAAGTGGTACCTTGTAGCTCTATATTAATCCATATCTTGCCAGACATGATATTTTATGATATTAGTGATGTTGGCTAAAGCAATCACTTCTTCCTCCGGCCTCTCCCTTACATTAGAAATTCAGGAGGTGAGATGACCTTGTAGCTTTCCACCGTCTCTACCAAGGGCGGCCGTACTGATCATTGAGAGACATGATGTATCAGGGCTAGCAAATGGCTTCAGTGCACCTATATACTAGCGTATGACAAATCAAAGAAATGCCCTAGACACGTGTGTTATGATATATTTGTCACAGATTCCATTCAATTTGACAGTTGATTATGAAAAACATTTTATCAAAATCACAGTTATCGTTTGGTGTTGTTGTTTCTATAAGTTGTAGATTTTTATCTACTTCTATCTTATGTCTAACAATTGCAACTTCTGCAGCATCACAATTTCTGCAACTTCTGCAGCATCACAATTTCTTGTAAGGTAGACCCTGCAGGAGTCAGTCGAATAAGTTGAAGAAGTCAGTTGAATTTCATTTTCAACTGGTCAATAACATTCGGATCAACTAGTCACAAGTGTGTTTTTTGCCACAGTCACTTGAAACTTTTCAACTAAATCTTGACTGAGAAAGTATACTCCAAGGATGAAAACCACTTCAATTTAATCTTTTTCGAAAGTGAATACGAGTTTGATCTGTTGTCTGCTAAGATTATTTTGAAAGCAAATTTTTAGATAACGAAAATGAGAATCAAATTATTCGTGAATCTTGCCTTTTGCCCATTTAAAAAAAAATAATTTTTGAAAAGTTGGATTTAGTCAGTTGTAATTTATTCAACTAGTTGGAGTTGAATTCTGCCAACAAGTTGAATTAATCAGTTGAATTCCTGTTTGGTCAGTCATAATTTGATTTTCAAGTGACTCCTGGGTCTATTGTAAGGATTGTTGGTTGATTTTCCATCATTAACGATAATATAATTTTGCAAATATTGCCACATTAATTTGAATAAGATGTCCCTTGATCATGACAAATCAATACAGGCTTACGTATCATCAGCTGTCATAAGTAAAAAAAATTGCATTTTTCTTTGTGAGAAGTTATCGCTTTTTTCATAACTGGCGGACCAGACGTATATCATACGTGTACATAACATTGCATTTGAAGAGTGGAATCTCAAAGAGAGAAATACAATGTATTACCTTGAAAAGTATCTTTGTTGTAGTTGGAGACTGGGTTGTTGGTCAGAATGAGTGTTTTCAATGTCGTGAAGTTCTTGAAGCTGCCATCAGGAATGTATGATATGTGGTTATGTGAGAGATCCATTATTGTCAATGTGGTTTTATTTCGAAGATAGGCTTCAGGAAAGACAGTCAGGTCGCATCTGGAACAATCCAGAGAAGTCCCTGCATGATTGCAACATGCAAGTGAAGAATCTCCATGCAGACAATAGAAAAGTATAAACAGTATGAAGTGAAGAAGTAAGCATGCTTGAACAGTCATCTTGCGAATGACGCTATTTGAACTGTAGCCCCCCCCCCCCCCTCGAGAAGAAAAGGTGGCCCCCTAAATAACAAGGAACTGGCCCCAAAAAAGTCTCTCAAAAATACTTTGGAACTTAATATCTGCAATACAAAATGGACTGGGGGGGGGTTGCATTTTAGGGGAATCAAAGACCAGAGGCATGAATGGCATGCACGCTTGACAATCATATTTTACGGTTCTTATCATTCTTTAATCTTTATTGTCGTGAAATATTTGTTAGTCATTGCAAGGTTTTTTTACTCTTTTTTTTTAATGTGTGGTGCGTATTTATCCATGTCGTAGCTCATACAAGGAGAGGAAAATCCAAGGCAATATTGTTTTTCCCATTGTCTAATATTATTTTAAACTTCCTTTTTCAACAAATTGCACTCATGTGTACAATGTATAAATGTTTGAGTTGTGATTTGGAGATGCTGGTCTGACAATATTGCGGAAGTTATTCTCTTGAAATGTGTTGGTTAATTACTGAAATATAAATATTCTGATTAGAATAAGGCTGCTGTCTGAACATGAATTGATTTTATTCATATAACAACAGTGCCATTTTATTGTTTTCTATAAAAATCAATTCACTATGTATGGTAATTTCTGTAAATATCAGTGTTGATATGGTGTGGGTAATTATCTTGCATCATTTCCGTGTTATATTTCATTCAGGTATTTCTGTTTTTTTAATCATTGTTTACATTAATTTACTATGCAGTGTATAATTGTTTGCAATAAGTTGGCATGGCATAATTGTTCGCAATAAGTTTGCATAGTTGTTACATGTAACACTTATTAGCACTGGTTTGCTGTGTTATCAAGATTACATAATGACTGTATGCCTATCATATTGAAGGCAAGAAATTGAAATCTAAGAGGGAACAAATGAGGGTAGAACAAGAAAGAGACCGTAAGACAACAAACAGAGAGAGAAGAACATATACAGACATAGCTTGTGCTCAGTTCAGTGCAAATTGGATGACGACAAGAGGATCTTGATCAATACTGGTAATTTGAATCTCATCCACAGTGGCATGGGGGGGGGCACGTGCCCCCCATATGGGACCTGTGCCCCCCAGGTGTCGCCCATATGAACTTTCCAACTCTGGCTAAAATATGCAAGTAGTATAGTGGGTGCCACTCCAGAGAATAGCGTGCCCCCCCCCCAGGTGCCCCCCGCTCAAGACCCCCCAGTTACGCCACTGCCGACCGCCATGTCCATTGAAGTGTGAGTAATCTGTAGATAATCAGGAAGGCAAATACACTCTTTTGTCGAGACACCATTAGGACCATGGCCCTGAGGCCATATATAAGAGGGAATTCCAAATCTTTCTTTCACCTCCTGATCAGGTCAACATAGCGCCAGACCGCTCAATACAATGCCTCAGCCTCTTTCAATTATCTAAGAGATGATTAGGAAAATCAGTTAGTTCAAAAAGTTTTCAATAGACACTTACAGTACAGAGCATAGGAATCTGCCAAATACAATTGCTATGTTTTGCAATACAATGAATTTACCATCATTGATATCAGGCTGCCAGTTATTTGATCAGTGAAACGCGTACACAGTTAGCAATTGGAAGCCCGACCAAGCGTAAAATGACATCACATGCAGTTTGTAGTGATTTTACTAGAGTAGGTCGGGGCAAAAAGCCCGAGTTAGGTAAGAGGGTTATATGTAAACTTATATATTTGGTGCATTTTCTTATTGATAGGATTGAAGCTAGAGGCTTTTTAGGTGACGTCATAAATTTTCAGGCCAAACAGCATCAAACCATTATACATAGCAGAAATTAAAGAAACAAAAAAATATGCTTTTTTTTGGTAACTTTGACTGATTCTTTGAAAGGGGTTGTCAGAAATAACTTTGGAAATATTAAAAAATATATAATGTATATCTGCATTGCTTCACTTTAAGACCACCATATAAGTATGATTTGGATCATGGTTTTTGCATGTTAGTTCAAAATATAAAGGTCAAATTTCAATATGTGTGTTTTGGGCGAGAGGTCCCACAATGGTATGGGGCATGAGGCCCCATTCACTGGGGCCTTGAAGCTACTTCAGGAACTATTTAATAATGTGTACTTTACCTTAAATCTTGATAGAATAGCTAATTAAAATATTAAAAAATTGGCTGAAATTGAAAAAGGGTATAAAATATTAAAAAATAAATGTATGAACAGAAAAATTCAGAAATTCAGAAAAAGTATATAGAATGCCTTAAAAATGATGGAAGAACCTCAAGAAATAACTTTAAGGCTGAATGCACTTGGAAAAAAAATTGCCATAGGATTATAATAGGAGGGCCTTCTTGCTCGATTGGTGGGGTAAGAAGGCCATTTGCAATTTTCTACAAAAATGGCTGTAACTCCTTTATTAAAATTGGTAGACATTTGTTTCACTAGTTATTAGTAGAGTGAAGTGATCCCTTCCTGACAGCATAAGCATTCAAATAATTGACCATAAAAAGTAGGTCAAATCACACCTCGAAGTTAAGGGGGCTGCATGCCCCATGCTACTCTATTTTGCAATGCTGCAGAATTTGGCGGCCAGTTGTAAGACTGAGACTGAGTTAATAGGTGACATAATAGTTCAGCAGCACAGAAAAGAACTTGAGATTCCACATAAATATGAGAAGGACGGTAAGGTATCAAAGCTTGTTGTTTTAAGTTATGACAACGGGCAAATTATCAGAATGTAAAACAACAAGCTGTACTGTTGGCTCAAAGGAATTGTGCAAACATCTCACTCAATCATTAAACTCAAAACTGCAAAATTTATAGTGCATATTACCAGCAATCAAATCAGGGGATGTATGAGCATCATGCAGACCCACAGATTCTACGGAGGATGTCTTGCATGATCCCGGAGCCATAGAAAATTAACTTTGGTAATGGCAAATTTGCTATCAGCATCAGCCAACCATATGAGATGTGTGTGACACTATGTTGATTGAATGAAATGTATAAATGTGAACTGTGTATATATTATGGTCAAATAAACTTAAACTTAAACTTAAACTTAGAAGCCAATTAGGGTACCTGACTGTGATGATGGTAGAACCTGGCAGAACAAAAGCCAATGAAAAAATTTAATTAAAGTAAAGATATTTTAAAAGATTGGCAATGCACATGAATCACAAAATGCACTCGGGATGATTACCAACAGTTCAACACAAGAGTTTGCATTGAAGATGACTTCTGGCTTTTTATGCCATGGAATATCGGTGACATGTTTAGGCCTATCTGCTTTGATCTTGAAGGAAAAGCAAGCAACTCAGATAAACTGTGACACATTTGAAGGTATTGTTTGTTCTTTTACATGTTTAAAGCCAACATTTTTTGGGTACTCATGCAAAGGCGCTTTACATTATGATATAAGAAAATACATAAATTTGATATGGAGTTACGTAATTATAGTATTTAAGTAGGTACCTGTGATATAAGACCCTTGCCTTATGTGACCGCCTTCTGGACAGATTAAGTAGCAGAGCATTTTTAGTGATTTTTCACCCTGACAAAGGACCGCACCCCCTCCACCTAGAACCGCTTCATAACCACAAAAGGGGCAGTCTTATAATGCAGGGAACACCTTTTTTTCCAAAAGGTATATAATTATATATAAGGGATATTTTATGCTTGTTTACTTAAAACAAAAACCATCTGACTAAAAAAACTAAAATTCAAACATGGTAAAACGTAATTAAATCTTTTCACTTTGGGTTATTGATAAAATGCTGCACCAAAATATTTCTATGTGCTGAACAAATCCAGACTGTTTTCATTGTTTCAACATTATAACATATATGAGCTTTTTAGAGTTGGCAATTCATCCATAAATAAGGATCGAAAAAACTGGCTTCCACTGTAGGCCTATAGCACATTTTCCATTTTCAGCTGGGCGATGTATCATCTACTTACAAAATTGTCTGAGCCTATAAAAATGATGTAATGCTGGAAGGACAGTTAATGCAACGCAACATATTTTCCTCGAATGGAAAGAGCAATTTGCATTGCCTTTTATGACTCCATGATGGATAGATACAAGCTCCGTTTCACAATACCATTCCGGACATATAAGTGCAATATCTGGAAAGTGGACGTTTTATGAGAGCGTTTATGAAAGTACTCAGCACAATCACTTTGCCAGGATGGATATTCTAAATTTCATTAGGCATTCCAGTATGGGTGATCACATTGTAAATCTGATTTTAAGCTGTAGATCTGAGCATGTGAGCAGTCCCTTTCATATGGACAACTGCAACTCAATCTAATTTCCAAAAAAGGCTTCCAAGCAGCTAAACTGTTTTGTGCTATCTGGATGCTGTGGAGTCAATTTCAATATATCCCATGCTACAATAAATTCCAAATATCACAATTTTACACTTTCCTGATCATATGGGATCCTCTCATAATAATATAATACTTTTCTGCCTTCTTAAATCAATTTTCCAGTTTGGGAAAACCCTGAAGAAATTTTCTCTGCAGAAAAACCACGTGACTCCATTTCCCATTCATTATATTGGTCCATATCAAGCAACCAGAAAATGTGGTTATCATTGCTCTTGCTATCATTGAAAATGGCTACAATTGACAATATGGTGGGCCACATTTCTGCATGGGCTTCTCATGCTCCTGTCTGAAATATTAGTTGCTGCTCATTAGTAGTGATTCTCCCTCAGAGCAAGTACATTATTTATTATTTATTTCATTAAACTTCATGCTGATCAACACAACCTGTCCTGCTGCATCATTCATGTTTCATGAAGGAATGATCACTGAGTCAGTTAATGATTCAAACAATGAATCACCAAATCCTCAACAATTTTATTGGAAAAAAAATCATAATGGGCAGAAAATAGAAGTTGTTTTATAATTGAGAATGAACATTTGGTGAGAAGAAGGTAGTTCTTACCCTATCAGCGTGCCTCGGCGGCCCAACGTCGGCCCAAAGCCGGTCCGATTGCTGCTGACATTGGACCGACGACTGGCCGAAGCCGGACCGCCGAGGCACGCTGACAGGGTAATTCTGGATGGTATAGCATTTTACTTATTTCCCTATCATTTACTTTATAATTTCTAAGAACAAAATTGATTTCTTTTATTATGTTTATCCAGTTCAAGAATTAAAGTGTTGGTTTCAGCTTGAGAGACCGTCACACTCAGCACTAATTGGTGCAAAGAATTCAGCTTGTCATAGCGGGGCAGTTATGTAAAAAAAATTGTGCATTTATGCATAGAAGCATGAAGCTTGGTACAAACTTAAAAGACATCTTTACAGACATATTTAGATAGGGAGCCACCTCAGGCTTATCTGCTTTTGAATTAAATAAAGAAATTTTTAAAAACTGGCAATGCACATGAATCACAAATGCACTACAGGATGATTACCAACAGTCCAACACAAGAGTTTGCATTGAAGATGACTTCTGGCTTTTTATGCCATGGAATATCAGTGACATGTTTAGGCCAATCTGTTTTGATCTTGAAGGAAAAGCAAGCAACTCAGATAAACTGTTACACATTTGAAGGTATTGTTTGTTCATTTACATGTTTAAAGCCAACATTTTTTGGGTACTCATGCAAAAGCGCTTTACATTATGAGATAAGAAAATACATAAATTTGATATGGAGTTACGTAATTATAGTATTTAAGTAGGTACCTGTGATATAAGACCCTTGCCTTATGTGACCGCCTTCTGGACAGATTAAGTAGCAGAGCATTTTTAGTGATTTTTCACCCTGACAAAGGACCGCACCCCCTCCACCTAGAACCGCTTCATAACCACAAAAGGGGCAGTCTTATAACGCAGGGAACACCTTTTTTTCAAAAAGGTATATAATTATATATAAGGGATATTTTATGCTTGTTTACTTAAAACAAAAACCATCTGACTAAAAAAACTGAAATTCAAACATGGTTAAACGTCATTAAATCTTTTCACTTTGTGTTATTAATAAAATACTACACCAAAATATTTCTTTGTGCTGAACAAATCCAGACTGTTTTCATTGTTTCAATATTATAACATATTTGAGCTTTTCAGAGTGGGCAATTCATCCATAAATAAGGATCTAAAAAACTAGCTTCCGCTGTAGGCCTATAGCACATTTTCCATTTTCAGCTGGGCGATGTATCATCCACTTACAAAATTGTCTGAGCCTATAAAAATGATGTTATGCTGGAAGGACAGTTAATGCAACGCAACATATTTTCCTCGAATGGAAAGAGCAATTTGCATTGCCTTTTATGACTCCATGATAGATACAAGCTCCGTTTCACAATACCATTCCGGACATATAAGTGCAATATCTGGAAAGTGGACGTTTTATGAGAACGTTTATGAAAGTACTCAACACACTCACTTTGCCAGGATGAATATTCTAAATTTCATTAGGCATTCCAGTATGGGTGATCACATTGTAAATCTGATTTTAAGCTGTAGATCTGAGCATGTGAGCAGTCCCTTTGATATGGACAACTGCAACTCAATCTAATTTCCAAAAAAAAGGCTTCCAAGCAGCTAAACTGTTTTGTGCTATCTGGATGCTGTGGAGTCAATTTCAATATATCCCATGCTACAATAAATTCCAAATATCACAATTTTACACTTTCCTGATCATATGGGATCCTCTCATAATAATATAATACTTTTCTGCCTTCTTAAATCAATTTTCCAGTTTGGGAAAACCCTGAAGAAATTCTCTCTGCAGAAAAACCGCATGGCTCCATTTCCCATTCATTATATTGGTCCATATCAAGCAACCAAAATGTGGTTATCATTGCTCTTGCTATCATTGAAATTGGCTACAATTAACAATGTGGTGGGCCACATTTCTGCATGAGCTTCTCATGCTCCTGTCTGAAATATTAGTTGCTGTTCATTAGTATTGATGCTCCCTCAGAGTAAATAAAGAATTTATTATCTATTTTATAAAACTTCATGCTGATCAACACAACCTGTCCTGCTTCATCTCATCCATGTTTCATGAAGGAATGGTCACTGAGTCAGTTAATGAATCGAACAATAAATCAATAAATCCTAAGCTATTTTATTAGAAAATAGAAATCATAATGGGCAGGAAATAAAGTTGTTTTATTATAATAATTGAGAATGAACATTTGGTGAGAAGAAGGTAGTTCTTAATTCTGGATGGTATAGTAATTCACTTATTTAATAATAATAATAATAATAATAATAGGCATTTATATAGCGCTAATTCCAGTAAACTGCTCACTAGCGCTTGTGGATGCTGGATTTATCTGTAGAAACTTTTAAATAGGTAAGTCTTAAGATTTCTCTTGAAACCTTCAAGTGTTTTGGAGGCCTTGACTATCTCTGGGAGTTGGTTCCACAATTTCGGAGCGGCATGCGAAAAGGCTCTGTCCTCATATTTGTTTTTATTGCAGGAGGGTGGTTCATTTAAGAGCATTTTGTTATTGCTTCTCAGATTACAGCTTCGTTCAGATTTTGGCTGAATCATATTTTGAATATACAAGGGAGCTTGCCCGTTTATTGCTTTCCAAGTTGTTAACATGAGTTTGAATTGTATTCTTGCTGGAATGGGCAGCCAATGTAGCTGCTTCCTATGCTGGCTTACACTGTCATGCTTTCTCAATTTTTCAATGAGTTTTGGGCCACTTGAAGTTTATACAGCAAACGATTCGATGTTCCGTAAAGAAGACCATTTCCATAGTCTAGGTGAGGTGTGACAAGAGCATTGACCGCTGTTTTACAGGTTTCCTTGTCCAATGACTTCCTGATTTTTGAAATGTTTCTAATATTAAAATAGGCATTCCGACACATTTTGTTGACTTGTTTTTCCATGGTCATGTTTTTGTCAAAGATTACACCCAGATTTCTAACATGATCGACTGCATTGATTTTGACATTGTCGACATGGATTGATGATACTTGGAGTTTATTAAGTTGATGTGGACTGCCAATGAGCAGTAGTTCTGTTTTTTCTCCATTGTTACAAAGCTTATTTTCATGGAGAAATTTTCTGATATCAGCAATGCACTTTTCCATTTTGACTACGGCATTTCCTTGTTCTGAGAAAGTTGGTTTGAAAGAGAGTATAAGTTGCTCGTCATCGGCATACTTTTGGTCTTTGACTTGGTGTTTTTCAGCCACTTCGCTTAATGGAGCGATGTATGAATTAAATAGGATTGGTCCTAATTTTGAACCTTGAGGAACTCCAAATTTGAGTGGCAGTCTGGTTGATGTCTTGTCGTTAATTATCACCGACTGTGACCTTTCAGAAAGGATTTATATCATTTAATTTTTCAGGACAAAAATTGCTTTTGAAAATATTTGATCCGTTTATCCAGTTCAGGAGTTAAAATGTTGGTTTCAGCTTGAGAGATCGTCACACTCAGCACACATTGGTGCAAAGAATTCAACTTGTCAGTTATGTAAAAAAAAATTGTGCATTTATGCATAGAAGCATGAAACTTGGCACACAGTTTTAAAAATGACATCTTTACGTATGTTACGCCAATTTCCGATAAATTTCAAAATTAATAACATATTTGAATTCCTTTCAAAAAGAGCTTTCAACTGAGTACCCACATCAACGGTTATGTAACTGAAAAAAATGAAAATAAAATATTTTTTGAAGATTTTGATTTGTAGGATCATTTTGACAAAGAATTCGTGGGAACTATTGATGCTACCATTTATTTGAATGCTCTTCATACAAGGAATTCAAACATGTAGTCAGTTTAATCATCGATTGAGCTTCCAAGAAACTTTGAGAAACCTCAAAAATGCTGCATTTTCTTCAACAGTTCCAACAAAATGGCCCCTAACCACCTTAAAAATCATCAGTTCCTACCAGAAATAAAACAATAATGTTTTATAGATCTGTTGTGATGTATGACAAATTTTGTAAATGACATTGTAAATGCAGTATGGATATTTTATATCATTCCTACTGTATACAGTTATTATCATATGAATATTATAATATAATGGTATGTGTATTTTATGTCAATCATACTGTATATTTCATGTAGTTCTGTATATTATCATTGTTTACAATGATTTGCTATTGTGTATGATTGTTTACATTAACATTGCATGGTTATTATGTAACACCAATTAGCACTGAATTGCTATTCTATTATGATTACATAATCAGTTGATAAACAATTGTGTTGACATTGTGACCCAGTTAAGTTGTTTATTTGAATGTGGAAACAAATGGAATGTTCTGTAGAAGAAATAATATTTCTGGAAAACACTGGATAATGAGTCATGCATCCCAGAAGGACTGGAACTTGCTAGAAGGTTTTGATGCATATAAATATGCCTGGGAGCTGACATAGTCAGTCACTTTCTACCAAATCGCTGAACGGTGTATATCATAGACTGGACATTGAGGATCACCCTGTTGGGCACTACTACACTGGATATTATACTGGATTTACGGGATTACACCATACAAGGACTCAGGACTCTGGATTATTTTTATACGGACGCTATTTTCAGTGGATTATAGTTCACACGGACTTCATTGGACATTTCGAAACACCATCGGACCTCTGGCTTCCGGAACTTTCTCTACGGAAGTTTAGCCATAGGATAACACAGATAAGTGGTTAAAATTACTTTGGGTCACAAATAGATAAATTTGAGTAAATTTCAACTTGTGAAGATTGTAACTGTAAATATTTTTATTGTTTTATTAAAATTGTAAACTTTAACTATCTGTGTTTGTTGTTCATTGCTGCTGACCCGTAACATAAATTGGGGGCTCGTCCGGGATAAACCTAACTTTTGGCATTTAAATTAATTGTGAAATTTCTGAAAATTTTGAAATTTTGTAAGGCTTTCTGGAAATTTCCATCATGACTTCAGCAGCAGTGAAAAACTTTGTGGACACACCAAGTGTTGAAGGTTTGAAGGCTTTAAAGAAGCCTGAGTTACTAGAATTGGCTGAACATTTAAAATTGGATGAAGTTAAAGGTTCCTGGAGAAAACCAGTTATTGCTAGGAAAATAGCTGTGTTCTATACAGATGAAGATGTATTTACTGAAGATGATTTGGACGTATTTCCGGATCCTTCTGAGAGGAAACCTTTGTCGGAGGGTGAACTTAAACTCAAAATGTTGGAACTAGAATTGCAAAGGCAAAATGCAGAATTAGAACGTCAAAGAGAAGAAAGAGATTCTAAATTAGAGCAGGAAAGGTTAAGATTGCAACATGAGGCAGAACAAAAGGAAAGAGAAAGAGATTTAGAGAGATTGAGAATTCAGGAAAGGGATAAGGAAAGACAGCATGAGTTAGAGAAAATAGAAAGAGGAGCAGTAAGGAGAGAAAATCCCAATATGGGTGACACATTTGTTGCTAGTAGGGAAGTGCGATTAGTTCCTCCATTCCATGAAGTTGAGGTAGATAAATACTTTCAACATTTTGAGAAGGTAGCTGAGAGTTTGTCATGGCCACAAAGGTACTGGCCATTGATGCTTCAAAGTGTTATTAAGGGTAAGGCTCAGCAAACCTACTCTGCTCTTTCAGTTACTGATGCTGCTAATTATGAAACTGTTAAGAATGCTATTCTCACTGCCTATGAATTAGTTCCAGAGGCTTATAGACAGAGATTTAGAAATCTTAAGAAGACTGATAGCCAGACTTATGTAGAATTTGCTCATGAGAAGGAGGTATACTTTGAAAGGTGGTGCACTTCTCGGTCCGTTGCAAATGATTTTAAGAAATTGAAGGATCTTGTTCTTGTGGAGGAGTTCAAGAGATGTGTCAAAGATGATTTGAAGTCTTATCTTGATGAGAGGGATGCTTCTACTCTACAGAATGCTGCTCGCTTAGCGGATGAATACGCTTTGACTCACAAGTCTAGATTTGGTTCCAGTGCTAAGGGTCCATTCCATAGGAATAATGGTGGTAAATTCCATAGTTCCCAACAGTCTCAGTCCAGTGATGGTAAAGATAAGAATAATACAGGCAAGAGCTTTGCCAAAAGCCAACCTAAAGACCAGGCAACTGGTCCCACGTGTGCATATTGTAAGAAACCAGGTCACTTAGTGTCTGATTGTTATTCCTTGAAGAAAAAGAAGGAAAAGGAAGCCTTGCCTAATGCACTTGTTAAATCCTTTCAAGAGACACCTGTTGTTAAATCAACATATCCAAGTGGATCTTCTTGTCCTTCGTTTGCCAAAAAGGCTCTTTTGTCTGATGGTTTGAGGGAAGAGTTCCTTCCTTTCGTGTCAGAGGGATTTGTTTCTCTAAATGAGAGTTCTTCTCCTGTACCCATTCGTATTCTACGTGATACTGGGGCATCTCAGTCACTCTTACTAGCTGGTGTGTTGCCATTTACGAATGAGTCTGCCACTGGTGAATTTATTCTTGTTCAGGGTATTGAAGAGAGGATTGTTTCTGTACCTCTGCACTCTTTATTCTTGAAGTCAGACTTAGTTACAGGACAAGTTAAAGTGGGACTTAGGTCAAGTCTCCCTGTTAAAGGTGTTTCTTTGTTGCTAGGCAATGACTTAGCTGGTGGAAAGGTTGTCCCCTCTGTTGAAATGTCAGTAAAACCTGTGTCTGAGGAAGTGCCTCTTGATTCTGACATCTTTCCGTCTTGTGCCGTGACGAGAGGAATGGCTAGAAAAGCTAAAGAAGAGGAGGACCGTGCACAAAATAGCACTTTGTCTCAACGAGACCATGACTCGGAAGAGAGTCTCGATGCTGATGATTTGTCAGATACTTTTATCAAACAATTGTTTGATCAGGACCAAGGAAGTTCCCAGAAGTCAGTGAACCTTGGATCCAGCGGAAGTCCGCCCATGTCTACAGATGCGTCTTCACCGAAACCCAAGTCTACGAATGTGTCTTTGTCAAGACAACAGTTGATCCAGGAGCAGGTCAATGACCCAACTTTGTCGGATTTGAGAGAGAAAGCTCTCCCTCCTGATGAGATAGCCAAAGTGCCTGTTGGTTATTTCCTGAAAGATGGGGTACTTATGAGGAAATGGAGACCCCCAGATGTTCCTGCAAATGAAGAATGGACCGTCCTCAATCAAGTTGTGGTTCCTGAGATCTACAGAGATGAGATTCTATCTATGGCACATAGCCAACCCCTTGGAGGTCATCTCGGTGTGAACAAGACTGTTCACAGGATTTTAAAGCAGTTCTTCTGGCCCGGCATTCGCAAGGATGTCTCTAACTTCTGTCGGACTTGTCATACTTGTCAAGTCATTGGTAAAAGCCAGTTAGATCCTGCCAAAGCACCATTACAGCCCATTCCAGCCATTGGTGAACCTTTCTCAAAGGTGATCATTGATTGTGTGGGACCTTTACCAAAGTCAAGGACAGGTAACCAGTACTTGTTGACCATCATGTGTGCTGCTACCAGATTTCCTGAAGCTGTACCTCTACACAACATCAAGGCAACTACCATCGCCAAGGCCCTAATCAAGTTCTTCACAGTGTTTGGATTGCCCAAAGAGCTTCAGTCAGATCAAGGCAGTAACTTCATGTCCGGAGTGTTTCAGCAAGTTGTGTATGAGCTGGGCATCAAGCAGATTGCTTCCAGTGCTTACCATCCGGAGAGTCAAGGAGCATTGGAGAGGTTCCATGCGACGCTGAAGACAATGCTTCGATCCTATTGCCAGGACAATGAGAAGGACTGGGATGAAGGTGTTCATTTGGTGTTGTTTGCTGCAAGGGAAGCAGTTCAAGAGTCCACTGGATTCAGCCCATTTGAACTTGTGTTTGGACATCAGGTTCGTGGTCCTTTGTCTTTGCTTAGTGAGCAGTGGTTGGACAAGGATTCAGATGTTAGTCTTTTGGATTATGTGTCCAGGTTTAAGGAAAGACTTTACAGGGCTTGTGAACTCGCGAGAGAGAATCTTGAGTCTTCTCAGAAGAAAATGAAAACTTGGGATGATCGCAAGGCTAGAGCTAGAAAGTTTAAGACAGGAGATAAAGTTCTTGTGTTGTTTCCAATGCAACAGAACCCTTTGCAAGCTAGATTTCATGGTCCTTATGAGATCCATTCCAAAGTTAGTGATCTTAATTATGTTGTGCGGACTCCAGACCGGAGAAAACCGACACAACTTTGTCACATCAACATGTTGAAGCCTTATCATGATAGGTCTGTAGGGATTGTGGCAGCTGTAGAAGCTGATGTATCTGAGGATACTTCTGAAGGTGAAGGTGAAGGTCAAGACAATGAACCTACCATTAGGACAGATATTGTTCCTTGTAAACTGACTAATTCTGAGGTTCTCCAGAATTTAGATACTAAGTTGACACACTTAGACCCTACACAGCAGGCTCAGATGAGGGATTTGATATTCAAGTATCAAGATTTGTTTCCTGATGTACCCAGAAGGACATCAGCAGCTATCCATGATGTTGATGTAGGTGAAGCTAGTCCCATTAAACAACATCCATACCGCATGAATCCTGATAAGTGTAAGCTTTCTCAGCAGGAGATTGAGTATATGTTGGAGCATGATATTATTCAGCCTTCCACTTCTAATTGGAGTTCACCATGTGTGTTAGTTCCAAAACCAAATGGTACTATCAGGTTCTGTACAGATTACCGTAAGGTTAATGCAGTTACCAAGACAGATGCATTTCCTATACCTAGAGTGGATGATTGTATAGATAAGGTAGGACAGGCCAAGTTTGTTACAAAGATTGATTTGTTAAAAGGGTACTGGTGTGTTCCACTAACAGATCGGGCAAGAGAAATCTCTGCTTTTGTCACACCTTCTGGTTTGTACGAATACAAAGTTTTAGCTTTTGGAATGAAAAATGCTCCTGCAACGTTCCAAAGGATGATTCATGGCGTGATCAAAGATCTGCCTAACACTAATGCGTACATTGATGACTTGGTGACAGGAAGTGACACCTGGGAAGCTCACCTGGAGGCAGTTGAGAAATTGTTTCAGTGTCTGTCTGAAGCTAAGCTGACAGTCAATTTGGCAAAGAGTGAGTTTGGCCAAGCACACGTTGTCTATCTCGGATACGTGATTGGTCAAGGTGAAGTGGCCCCAGTTGATGCTAAAGTTCAGACCATTTTGGCATTTCCTACGCCCACAGGCAAGAAAGCATTGAGACGATTTTTGGGCATGGTAGGATACTATCGGAAGTTCTGCAAGAATTTTGCAGACTGTACTTTGCCTTTGACAAATTTACTCAAAAAGAGTGTGAAATTTGTTTGGGATGAACCTTGTCAAAAGGCTTTTGATAAGTTAAAGAATATATTATGTCACTACCCTGTTCTCCAGTCACCAAACTTTGATACTCCTTTCTCAATAGCTGTGGATGCTAGTGAAGATGCTGCTGGTGCAGTACTTCTGCAGCGGGACAGTGATGATCTCATTGAACATCCTGTTGCCTACTTTTCTAAGAAGTTCAATAAACATCAAAAGAACTATTCCACTATTGAGAAGGAATTGTTGGCATTAATTCTAGCACTTCAGCATTTTGAAGTCTATGTTAGTACAGGCCAGAAGCCCCTCATTGTGTATACTGATCATAATCCTTTGGTGTTCTTGCATAAGATGAAGAATAACAATAGGAGATTGTTGAACTGGAGTTTGATACTTCAAGAGTATGACATTGTTATTAAACATATCAAGGGCAAAGATAATGTAATTGCTGATTGTTTGTCTAGATGTTAAGCTTTTGTGGTTGATGTTAACGTACTTTCGTGTTAAGACTCTAGTATAAAATTTTGCTCTTCGATCAAAATTTTCCTTTTTAGAGGGGAGGTGTGATGTATGACAAATTTTGTAAATGACATTGTAAATGCAGTATGGATATTTTATATCATTCCTACTGTATACAGTTATTATCATATGAATATTATAATATAATGGTATGTGTATTTTATGTCAATCATACTGTATATTTCATGTAGTTCTGTATATTATCATTGTTTACAATGATTTGCTATTGTGTATGATTGTTTACATTAACATTGCATGGTTATTATGTAACACCAATTAGCACTGAATTGCTATTCTATTATGATTACATAATCAGTTGATAAACAATTGTGTTGACATTGTGACCCAGTTAAGTTGTTTATTTGAATGTGGAAACAAATGGAATGTTCTGTAGAAGAAATAATATTTCTGGAAAACACTGGATAATGAGTCATGCATCCCAGAAGGACTGGAACTTGCTAGAAGGTTTTGATGCATATAAATATGCCTGGGAGCTGACATAGTCAGTCACTTTCTACCAAATCGCTGAACGGTGTATATCATAGACTGGACATTGAGGATCACCCTGTTGGGCACTACTACACTGGATATTATACTGGATTTACGGGATTACACCATACAAGGACTCAGGACTCTGGATTATTTTTATACGGACGCTATTTTCAGTGGATTATAGTTCACACGGACTTCATTGGACATTTCGAAACACCATCGGACCTCTGGCTTCCGGAACTTTCTCTACGGAAGTTTAGCCATAGGATAACACAGATAAGTGGTTAAAATTACTTTGGGTCACAAATAGATAAATTTGAGTAAATTTCAACTTGTGAAGATTGTAACTGTAAATATTTTTATTGTTTTATTAAAATTGTAAACTTTAACTATCTGTGTTTGTTGTTCATTGCTGCTGACCCGTAACACTGTTAAAGGAATAATGAGCAATGTTTTCATGTGGTCTAGCTACAGGTTCTTCACAGAAAGCAAGAAAATGATAGAATTAGCAGCTATTTTGCAAAATGGCTGCCATGGGTCAACCAAGTCGAATCTGAAGTGGCTCCCTATCTAAATATTTTCTTTAAGATCTTTTTTAACTGTATGCCAAGTTTCATGCTTCACACAAAATAATTTTACAGGTGCAAAAGCAGGGTTAACAACAAATAGCAATGAAAAAGATGAATATGCTGCTGCTGAATTGAAAGAATTGTTGAAAAATGCCATAACAGAAGTCATCACCAGAACACAGAAGAATTAATCCAATTTTTAAGCAGTCGAAAAATCTTTTGATGGACCAGATTACCAATTAGCTATAATTCTAATTTTACAGATAAGCTTCATTCTAACTTGATTATATAATTTTTCCTTTTTCTTTTTCTTCTGTTCTAAACTTTTTTCTTTTATTATAATATCTCTAAATTTGTTTGCCTTTCAAAATTGCATCTTCATGAATATATATTCTAATGTATTTCAAGACAAAGGTGGCCCCCTTACAGCGGCAATAACTTGCCTTTAGGGGGTCTCCTTGCTCCAGATATATATATATATTTTTTTTTTAATCATATTTGTACAATGAGCGAATAAATAAACAAATCAATCAAAAGAAATCAATCAATCAATCAAATCATAATTACTTCCCAATTCATGACAAATCTCCACCATTATCACTAGACTATTTTTAAAAGTTCTCAACAAGATACAATGTCATGCTCATTCAAATGCGATTCTGACTTTCTTGTTATAACAAGGACATCGTCTCCCTGACGCCTGTTCAAGCAAAACGGACATTCTAGAACAGGAAGACCCCAGCAAATATGGTATGGGTTGTTCAATTGCATGAGCACAGTGAGCTTGTTACAGTCTGTCACTTTGATATAGAAAAAGAGTGGTCTGTTGCACTGTGAAAATGGCACTTCGTGTGTCATCATGCTGATGATTTGTCCTGATCATACACAATACTTTCAATTTTAATTTGACTTAAGGAGAATTATCCTGCTTGTTGGTGACAGCCAAATGAAAGGATTATGCATCTGATATTCACTCTAAAATCAGTTATGACAAGTCAAATTTAATGGCTTTCTCATGATCATGACTAATCAAACAGCCTCTATTTTTCCCTTGTTGAAAGTAGAGAGGATGACACTTCATCCGCTATCATGAGTCAAAAGTGCATTTTTCACAGTGAACCGGTCCTCATTTTTTTCTATATCAAAGTGACAGACTGTAAGCTGAGTGAGGCTAAGTTTGGCAGGTATGAAAACCAATTGTATTGTTGCTACCTTAGAGAGACAAGACTTCTGCAATATATGCCAGTAAAGCCCAGCATACAAAAATACATCACATCAGTGTTCATGAATAAAGCAGTTCCGGATGCATTATTCAGACAGGATTATCAGACCGTAAGATATTGCCCCATTTTTGTTCTGACACATTCCGCTTTCTGCAGCCAAAATTGAGCGGAGATTGCTTTCAGACCAAACAAAGAGCAAAATTGCACACCTCCTGCTGGGATCAGTCTGCATGTTTGCTTCTACAGAAAGCCAGCTGATTCTTGTTGCACCACATACGTATGAGCCGTGCAAACAGGTCTATTGATGTATTGCATCCCAGAATTTGCTTACACAAGAGGCTCAATCACTATGCCATATTCAGTGTCAGCTCTGTATAGCGGGGCAGATTTGTCATGAAAAGGGGAGTAATAGTACATTTATACATAGAAGTATGAAACTTGGCACACATTTCAAAAACGTCTTAAAGAAAATATTTAGATAGGGAGCCACTTCAGATTTGACCTGGGTGACCCAAGGCAGCCATTTTCCAAAATGGCGGCTAATTCGCTCATTTTCCTGCATTTTGTGAAGTGCCTATAGGTTGAAAGTATGAAAACAGTGCTCATTATTCCTTCTACTGATCTAAAAAACATTATCAATTGATTTCTAGATTGAACTGAGGAATTTTAGGGTAGTCAGGGTCCTTTTTGTTAGAACCGTTGAAGAAAATGTATCATTTTTGCGGTTTCCCATAGTTTCATGGAATCTCAACTGATTTTAAAACTGATTACATATTTAAATTCCCTGCAAGAAGAGCTTTAAAATAAATGGTCGCATCAATAGTTTCAATGAATTTTTTGTCGAAATTGAAGAAAAAAGAAAATCATCGAAAATAATTTTATCTTCATTTTTTCCATTTTCGTACCGAGTTTACGAAACCCATTAATGCGGGTACTCATTTGAAAGCTCTTCTTACAAGGAATTCAAATATGTAACTTATTTTGAGATTTATGGAGAATTGGTGTAACCATCCGTAACCGCGAAATCCAGTGTTTGAATCAATATTTCTAACAAAAAGGATTCCAACTAGCCTGAAAATACACCAAGGCTACCAAAAATGTTAGAGTAATATACTGAATACTTAGAGAAGCGATAAAAAACAATATTTAGGTGTATTCCATTTGTAGGAACTACATAGAAAGCAGCAAAATGGAAGAATTGACTGGCATTTTGGAAAATGGCTGCCAGTAGCCACCTAAGCTAAATCTGAAGTGGCTCCCTATCCAAATATGTTTGTATAGATGTTTTTTAAGTGTGTGCCAAGTTTCATGCTTCTATGTATAAATGCACTATTTTTTTACATACCTGCCCCGCTAATAAAGATGCGGAATGACTCAATGAAGACCCATAATTTTCCCATAAGAAAGATGAACCCAACCTCAGACTCCCATATTAATAAAAAATGCCTGAAACCCCCTAAGTAATTTTGTGCGAAAATCTATGTTCCAATTTATCCATCTTAGGTTAATTTGAAATAGACTATATGGCTAATTTTACTAAAAAAATGTTTGCAGATGTCAAATTATCACATCGTTTTTGTACGTATTAATTTCAATGAAGTACACTCTTGCTCATAAATATGGAATATAGGAAAACACGAAAACTACCATTGAATTGTGGCTATCCCATTTGAATCCAATGGTTAAAATCGCACTTTTAAGAACTTAAGTGGATTCCTGAAGAGTTATTTGAAGTCCTCACTTTAATATTTGTTTAAATTTTTGAAAATTTGGGAGGCTGGAGGAAATTGAAAAAACGATGCAAAAAAAGTCAAAATATGAATTTTGTTTAGGGTTAGAAATCCATCAAAAATTGTTTATTTGTGACAGTTGCTGGCATCAAAGGAAAGATTAACCTTTAAATGAGTCAATTCAATGGTCATTAGCATGTGGAATCTCCAAGACAAATAATCACAGCACAGACAAAATGGGTCATATTTATGCTTGGTCCAATGGAATAGTTTTTTACATTTTCAAACTCCAAGACTGCATGATAACCAGGAAGGTTTTATTGATATAGGTTTATAGGGCAAGTTGACCTAACTTCAGCCTACTTTGGTTTTTGATCGCTTATCATTGGCTGGCTATTCATGGGAATAACCTGTAGCTGTGGACCTAACCCCAGCCTTCACTCCTCTTTACGACTGTATTGTAAAAAAACAACCACATGCTTCATAAGGCAGTGCAAATGAGTTCAAAAGACAATAGTGGGAAATGTACCTAACTTCAGCCATGTTGTACCTAACTTCAGCCTAGGGTGTACCTAACTTCAGCCCCGCACCTAACTCCAACCAATTGATCCTATTCTGTCATAAAAAAAACAGCAGAATGATTAAATTTGGCTTTAATTACTTACCTGTATATAAAACATGACAGTCTGAAAAAAATCAATGCTCCAAAAATGTATTTAAAAAAAGCTTGGAAAGAAGTCATCGTTTTCACGGAAAGAGGATAAAAATTTATTTTAAACTCCAGTTCAGGCAACTGGTCTATTCCAGTATGCCAGATGTAAAAATGCTTTAAAAATTGAATTTTTAGATAGATAGATATTCAGGGATGAATAAACAAACTTCTTATGTGAGATATATTGGCTGGAGTTTGGGAAACCTGGGGGCTGAAGTTAGGTCATATGTGGGCTGAAGTTAGGACCATGGGGGCTGAAGTTAGGCAAGATTGACATGTATTATAAATCACCTAATTCATTGAATGATCAAGTAGAAAATATTGAGAAAAAAAACTTAATTTATGGAAGATTACTATTTTTTCCTTGTGATGAAACTTTTTTGGGCTGCTCCTGCTTTGGTGAACTGGTACAGCCAACTGACAGATTTAACGTTTTATCCAACTTTTTTTCGTTTCGCTTTGTATTCGCGTCGCAAAACAAGCAAAATGCGGGCCACCAAAAAAACAAGTAAAATTCGTGATTCATTGTTATGATGATCATAACGTTTTGATAATTTATTCTAAACACATTGACAATAACTTTAAACCCAAATACCAGCACCTTGGCCTCTTCAAAATTTAATTACAAGGAGTTTCTGTAGGGGGCTGAAATTGGGTGAGAGGCTGAAGTTAGGTCAACTTGCCCTACACCCTATGTGTGCACTACCAAAATGTACTATAATTTCAACTAGAAATTTTTTTGACTGCTAGCAATTGAGAGTTTATCACAATAAACAAGGTTGGTTTATCACCATTGTTCATGAAAACCTCAAAATATGAAAAATCCACTCCAACCATTCATATCGGGCTAGTTGAGCCTCTTCTCAGCATATTGAAGTTAATTTTCTGAATCTGGACTCCCCAAAAAAAGGGTAAAAAATAAAACAAGGATCGTGGTTATTTCGGTATATTCCATATTTATGAGCAACAGTGTAGTTACCTGATATGTTTGATTCACCAAATCCATGGAAAAAAGATTAATTTCACAGCTAGAACATAGCAATTTTGGCCTAAGTCTGGGTTGCCAGAACAAAAATTGCCCGAGTTGGATTTTGGCTGTTTTTGCAAACTCGCCAAAAATTACATAGCCAATTTCGCCTTAGGCTGACGATATACGAGTATTGAGTTTTGCAGTCATCACACAGGAGTCGGACATTTCTAGCTCTTTTTTCAAAAGTTTCAGTAACATCTAAATCTTGCCAAGAGTGTAATATGCTGAAAATGGTAAAAACACCAACTCACCTTGGAGCAAAGACCTCCAGAAGACAACCGAAGTGGTGACACTTCCTACCCACAAAGTGGACAATTATTGTAATAATTGAGAGCCCAACAAAACTGACAATTTTGTTGCAGATTAAAATAAAATGAAATATTATGAAATCATTAGCAGCGATGGGCCAGTCATTAAGCGTGGGCCTGGCCGACAGGATGATAAGGAACAGTAGTATACACTCAAAAAAATTTCAGACAAAATTGGTTTTTTAGATTCAAAATGGTTTTTTGAAAAACCAAATTTCAATGCAAAAAACCAAAATGGATTTTTTTTAAAAATCCATTTTGGTTTTGCATTGAAATTTGGTTTTTCAAAAAACCATTTTGAATCTAAAAAACCAATTTTGTCCTGGCATTTTTTAGAGTATCTATAGGTCTGTGACAGTGGTACTGGTAGCTATAAAAAAGTCGGATGTAGAGTATGGCACTGTCAAGAAGTGGTGAAAGAGAGAGATTGATGTAATAACACTGTGATTAAATGAAGTGATTGTATAGAGCACAATGTAATTGGCCAAACCTTCATAACTTGCATGATACAGAGGCCCCAATGCATGTACGTATTAATAGGTGTAAAAACTTGGTGCAGGGGAGTTATTTGTGTGGTTGCAATGGTTTGGGAAGTGTGCATTTGGAAAGTGGTGTTGTATGGTTTTGTTGGAAAAGCGGAAGATTGTTCAAAGCCTTGCATGCCCATCATCCATTGAGAATTGAGCATTTCTAATTTTCTATGGAGAAACAAACTGTGCCAAAAACCTTCATTTATAATATAGTATGGTACTGTAGTTGCCATAGATAATTTATAACATAAAAGTCAAGATTTTTCACCATTGCTATATTTCCGCATCTTCATTTTAGCTTTTTTGCACCTAGGAAATATCTCAAATGAATATTCACTGGTGTATAATATTTCACATTCAGTCATTCAGGAAGCATGAATTTGCAACCACGCAATTTTGGGGACTGAGACGATAAATTAGCAAAATGCCAGGAGTACATTATGTATTCTCAATAACTCTTGCAGAAATACTGCTCACAGAGTAACCCCCCAGTGTTCCAGAAGAGGTGTCACTCGGTTGTGATGCCATTATGGTAATTGTGTATGCACATTTTTATAGAAAATACAATGTAACTTGCTGTGAAAGCTATAAGCAAGAGCAAACCACAAGAGGTTAACAAAGAGCTGGTTTTGTCATTCAGTTTAAAAAAAACTGAATTTTTGTGACAGACTGGCAGTTAATCATACTATTAATTCATGGACCCCTCACACTACTCCAGCCAAACTACTGATTGTTCAGTTATGGAAACTTGCAAGCACCTCTTTTACACTGTCCACAAGGTCCTTAAATGGATTTGGTGTGTGTAATTACTGTCAAAGAAAATCAAGTGATGTTTTCTATGTTCCCCCTCCCCTCCCATTTCTTCATGGGTGTTATGCTAGTTAGTTAACAATTGGTGAAAATAATTTATAAGATCAGGGTTTAAAAAAAAAACAGATGTCACACAGCCAAAATGAAACAGAATATTTTTTGAGTGCAAAACAAAACTACTCAGAATAAAAAATAAAAATACTTAATAAAAATGATAAGATCAATTCAGATGTTCAACTACCTGCGTTAAGACAATCAGACTTTGTGGTTGTCTTGTACAGAAAAGTCTATACCCAAACAGAACATCTAACCTCTATAAAGAATGTTTAACTACTGGCAGCTTCAGAGCAGACTGGCTATCACCGCAGGCAAGACTAAGGCCCCATTTAAGCATGTAACTCCTGGAAGTCCTTGACGTCCTACAACTCCCCCTATGTCCCACTAACACCTGCTAACTCCTGTAACCCCCACTAACTCCCACAACTCCCACTAACTCCCTTAACTCCCGCTAACTCCCATAACTCCAACTACCTCCTGGTAACTCCTGGTAACTCTGAGTAAATCCCATAACTCCTGGCAACTCCTGGCAACTCCTGGCAACTCCTGGCAACTCCTGGCAACTCCTGGCAACTCCTGGCAACTCTAAAACTCCCAGTATCTCCTGGCAATTCCTGAAAACTCCCAGTATATCCTGCTAACTCCCACAACTCCCGGTAACTCCTGTCCACTCCCATAGCTACAGCTAACTCCTGATAAGTCCCGCAACTCCTGGTAAGTGCATCTAACTCCCGTATTCCCGCAACTCCCTGAAGTCCCAAATGGACTCTTCAAATGGGAATTTTTTGAGAGTTTTCACTAATGAATTTTCAATACTGCCTGAGGATTTTGAGATAGGCCATTCTAAGTTCAAATAATTGAAAACAATAGAACTCCATGCCACAAAGGGCTCAATGAAAATGAATCAAAATGTTATGAATGTGATAGAAGAACCGTGACACGCGACTCATCAGCGCAATAACACCAGCAACATCAGTGACAGGCACCAGAGCGTTCATCATCACCTGCTCAGGACAGGAATGAGTAATGAGCTCCCATCTGCTTTCATTTGGCGACAAGTTCTGTCACAATAATGAGATACTGCTCTTCAATCAACAGCAAATGCTGAAAACCTTTTATCACATTATTTGACAATAACCCATGATTCACAAGTCCCTTTGACAAAAGACACACTGTGTCACCAAGTATTGCAAACGTTGCAACTCAATTAAATCATTGAAATATGTTGAATCTGAACAAAACATCACAATAATGTTAGTGGCATAACAATGAAATAGGATGATATCCAAAGCTTTTTTATCTTGAGGAAATTTTTTATTACGCATATCAACACACAGCGTAAATTCTACAATGTCTGATTTTACTTAAAAATTAAGTTTAACACAAAACAAACAGTTTTAAGATGTGTCAGGAGGATAAATAATTGGACATAATTATCCAAGCGATGTGAACTCAAAAATCGTTCTCAAGTTATGAAAAAAATACCTAAGAAGTAAAAAGTGTACGTATATCTTGTCATACAAAACAGATAGCCTATTATCATTTTCTCTCCCAGGCTCACTCCCAATTGTTCAACTCTTCAAAATATAAATTACTCCATTCCGAGGAAAATGAGGACACGGATGACTTTTGGCATGCTGATATACACGACATACCACTTCCTAGTCTTTGTGTGAGCCTTTACAAACAACTCTTGGCTCCTTGCAAATGACAAAGATAGTTCTTGTCTTTTTGGCTACCATGTTGCTTGCAAAAAGAACGGAAAGACTATCAGTCAAACATGCTGTCACAGTGGCATTGTATCAAGTACTAAAGGCATGTAACGCATCTGTCCAAGATGACTTGAATATGACTGGACAAAGTGGCAAAAGATGATATTGCGGGACGACATATGTCCAAAGGTAAGCAGGCCAGTAAAGGACATTTGATTGGAGCACTGAATGACTTGTTGAGGGCAAAATTCACTAAAACAAAAAAAAAATAGAAAAAAATTATACAACACTTCTTTCTGATAGTTTAAAAGGAAGGGACCCTGTAACAGTATCAAATCAGATTTAATTCAGCCACAAGAGAACGCTACTAAACTTTCGGGCTTTGATATGAAGTGTAGCATGACAGTCAGTTACAAAGAAAAATAAGACAGATATTTGAAGACAAGAAAAAGGGGATAACACAGCCATGTATATGCAATGAATCATAGGCATACAGCGCGCGTGATTTTTTGGGGGGCGAGTGACATTTGCCCGAATTTCGGGATCTAATATTAGTACCATTTCAAATGAAATTGGCTAGAAATCATTAATTTTCAATTGTGTTTATTTAATCATCTGCCCAAATTTTTCAGCATCTTTGCCTGAATCTTACTGTTTCCCAAACTTTTGGGGGAGCGACCGCCCCCTGTGCCCCTCCCTCCGATACGCCTATGACTTCATTTGATGTTTGCTGCAGATTGCATTTGTCAGTCTGGCCATCTTTTGGTCTGAGTGGTTTCATCTTTTGTGGAGAATCATCATTCAACAACAGCATCCAGCTGCTTGTGCCGAGCATATTTGCAAACAGGCAGACTCCTCCCAAGGCACATTACTGAAATTGGATGCTATTAAGAGAGGTGCAGCAAGCACTCAAGCTGCAGAAACCGCTATCAGGACATGTTGACAATTAGGACTTGGCTGTGTTTGCTGACAACCACAGTGCACAAAAATTTCACAAATGCTCAAAATTACATCGTAATCATAATTAATGTAAACTGCCTCAAGCAAATTAACATAGTGACTGCCTTGTAATATTTAGAAATACCTTGAAAAATCCTAGGTTTTTTATTCTCTACCAAATCACACAATCACATGACTGTTGAATCACACTCATTTCAACATTGCATCACGTTGGCCTGTGTTGACATGATTGCATGCAGTCACATCTGTTCATCACAGCTTGCACACTATTTTTACACAAAACATAACCATCCCAAAATATCAATGCAAATGTAAAAATATTGTTTTTTCCATTAATACTTCTGTCATTAAATCACCTCTACCAATTACTCTGCTTTCTATGCCGCAATTTCAGCACGAAAATATGAGTTCGGTAAACCAAAATCTTGAAATTGATATTACTCAAAATTTCCCCATACGATTGTTTCGATTTTCTTGAATAAAACAAGGGTTGATCAAAGAGATGGGAGAGAGAGAGCCCCATGTGAGGGATCTCCTACTGACCCAACACAGACACTGATACAAGGGGCCACCAATTTAACGTATCATCTGAACGACATCCAACACAGATTTTGCCTAAGAAGGTTCACTGGAAATTTTGGGTTCCCAAACCGGGGTTTGAACCCATGTTGGCAAAGACCTTCTGTGGAGCAGGCCGGCACCTTAGGCACTAAGCCACCCAGCTGTATGTATGATCAAACATCAATCTCAGGTATTTACATGAGCTCAGGACCTTACTTTTGTACAAGTTGCAGATTCAATCATCTCGCAACGAATCATTCATCATGACGTGGTTGATTTGGGGCAAGAGTGTCCGGCTCAGTAAATGAATACATCACAGGAAAGCATTGCTTACAAATGGCCAAGTGCTCCAGAGTGGCCACAGGGGAATTGGGTAATATGTTGACTACAGGAGTGCTTAATATTCTATACATACTTTATCAAGTCATCAGCGTGGGGAAATGGAGATGATAAGCAAGGAGAGCAGTACTTTCAGGGTGAGACGAACGGATTAGAGGCACGGCAATCAAGTCAACTGGGTGGACATTCACCATGAACAATAAGAGACATCCATCCCAATAAAGCATTCAATTACCATTAAACACGAGGGTGACAATCCTTGGATTTCTCTTGCAATGTCTTGCACCCACTTCCATCAACTACAATGTCCTCTCAATTTATTTTACTCTACGAGAACAATTCTAGGACTAACAACTACGCAAGCAGGGAGCCTGTAACACTGACTTTTCAGCCATGAGAATTGTTCTGCAGTTTGAACAATGATTCTATCCTCTGTTAAAATTGATTAATAACCATTGATATATTGGAATTGCAAATGCATGCTGCTATTACAAAGCTTTGATCTGGCTTTCTAAAATTGGTGCTAATGCGGTTAAACTGTTTTATATAGTTTTATATTTCCTTGTACTTTTATCCGTTTTAAAATGTTTAGGTTGTACTCGATGTAAAATGGTTATTTCCCCAATTTTGGGGCTAAATAAAGAAATAAAAATTCATCATATGCAATGGCAGTCTGTCCCTTCTGGTAAATGAATTGAAATTTATGATTGATTTTGACTCATGCGTGAATGTCAATTAGACAAAATTTAATGACAAGAAGCAGACAGCAAGAAATACAGAGATGGAAGGGTATAGAGACACAGGGCTCTTGCTCTCAGTTCAGTGCAAATTGGATCCCTACAAAAGGATCGTGATCAATACTTGGGTAATTTAAATCACATCAGTCAACTCCATTGAGGTGTGAGTAATCTGCAGATAATCAGGAAGACAAATTTACACTTTCATCGAGACACCATTAGGATGTGGCTTTCTTACCTTGTCAACAGCACCCCAAATCTTCCGTTAACCTCCTGATTAGATCAGCATAACAGTGCACCACCCAGATACAAAGTCTCCACCATGCATGATCACTTTCCATAATGTTTAACAGGAAATACATATTGATCAAAGACGTCCCCACAGACACTGATTAACATTTTCATGGCAAGCAATCTGCAGATTTCATAAATATTTTGCAAAATCAAATGGCTAGTATAAATGTCATTTATCAAAGCCAGGTAAAGCAGTGAGATTACACGAAAACCAATTACGTTTTTTTTGCAAATTCACAGGAAGGCATGTACATGTTCTGCAATTGGTGCAAATATTTTTTCAGGAGCTTTATTCACCTTATTGTCTTTGCAAAAATGAACTATACAGCGTATTGGAACTAAAGAAAAGCTTGTTGTACTCGCATAGCAGGCCAGTTCTGACTTTTTTAGGACATCAAAAGAGAAAGTGGTCTTCAAGACCTCAGTTGAGGAGCTATAACCTTCTCTGCCAGCTGCAGATGTGGAAGACATAAACACTCTCAAGAGGATCTCTTGGGTAAAGCCAAGCTGAAGCACAAAGAGCCTTGACTCAACGCATCCGCATTATTTGGGGCTATAGACTCTTTAATCGATCAGCACAGCTCAGATATTTGTAGAAGCAGATCTTCAAATGATGTGGGAATGTAACAGAATTGAAAGTCTGATCTTCCAACAGACAAAGGGTCAGTCAATTGTAAAAATAGATGCACTTATGGGTAGGCACACTGATTGTCTTGGCACCAAAATACCTGATTTGGCCCCCCATGACTTCTGGTAATTCTAAAATCTAACTACCAGCTCAGAAATCCGAGAAATGATATTCCTCATCGGAAATTATACTGGCCATATACAAGGAAATTTCAGAACTTAGGAACAGCTCAGTTTAATTGGAGGACCCCAATGATTTATTAAGCAAAGGGGTCAAACATCTGCATATATGTACTTAGAACATATGTGAAGAACACTTTGAAATTCGGTATGGTTTTCAAGAAATACTTAATTTCATTATCCAATTACATATTTTAAGTAAATTTCAGAGTTGCGTGTTTTGTAATGATTTTACTCTGGTCATTGTACATGCAGGACATACATGGATAATTTTCGTAGTAAAATCAGAGCAAATAAATATGCATTCCTGCCAAGTAAATGTATATATAACTATTCCCATAGGTTGTTACCTCATTGAATTAGATTAGCAGCTATTTACAAGAAGATATGATATAAAACAGCTAAATAAATAAAAAGTCATGGTGTGAAACATTTTCTGTTCTAAAGGAACATAAATAATGAGCGCAGAAGTGGACAAAGTGCCATGTTTTACTGGAAATAAGTTAGAATTGACAAGAATTAAAAAATATATCCATACATTATTCGAATCTTGTAAAACAAATTTTTAACAAAACACTTAAGCAAAAAGTGTACGTATAAATGTCTGTGTCATACAAAACAGATGGCTTTTACCATCTTCTCCCGATGGCTTGCTCCCTGGGGCTTAAAATACAAATAACTCCATACAGGGCCAGATAAGGAGATGGATAAATTTTGGTACGCAGATATACACACTACCCCATTAGTCCTTGTTCAAGCATTTGCAAATTGCTATTGGCTCTTTGCGAATGGCAAAGGTGGATTTTGTATTTTGCCTCACAAATAGCTTGCAAAAGAACAATTAGAGTTTATGCAGATAAAAGTCATTCATCTGAATATCTTATTGGCAATTAAGAGTCTACTAGTTTGCAGCAGACAACATTCGTCAGTCAGGTCATCTCTTGTTCTGAATAGTTTCATCTTATGTGGAGAATCTTCATTCAACAACAGCATCTAGCTGCTTGTGCCGAGCATATTTGCAAACAGGCAGACTCCTCCCAGGACACATTACTGCAATTGGATGCCATTAACTATGCTTGGTATGAGAGGTGCAGCAAGCACTAAAGCTGCAGAAACGGCTATCATGAAATGTTGACAATTAGGACTTGACTGTGGTTGCTGACTACGACAGGGCACAAAAAAATGCCACAAATGCTCAAATTGACATTCATAATCATTGCGAATTTAAACCAGCAACTAACACAGCATCTGCCTTGTACTATTTAGAAACTCCTTAAAAAATCCTAGGTTCTTTGTTCTCTACCAAGTGACACAATAACATGATTGTTGCATCACACTCATTTCAACATTACATCATGTTGGCCTGTGTCGACATTTTCAAACCTACTAATATTGTGTAGCATGCAATTACATCTGTTTGTCACAGCTTGCATACTATTTTTAGACAAAACATAACTGTCACAATCAAAATATCAATGCAAATGAAAAAAATATTGTTTTTCCATTCATACTTGTGTAATTAGATACTCAAGTAAACTGCATTCTATACCCCAATTTGAGATAAGCCAAAATCTGACATTACTCAATATTTAACCACACATTTTTCTTTTTTTTGTCTAAAATAAAACAAGGGTTGATTGAAGATGTGGCAGAGAGAAATTCCTCAACATGTTACACATTTGCCCTATAAGAGGGATCTTTTACTGGCACAGCACAGACTCTGATACAAGGGGCTGCCAATTTAACATCTCATTGGAACAACATCCAGCTGGGATTTTGCTTATGAAGGTCAACTGAAATTTTTGGGTTCCCCACCGGGGTTTGAACCCATTGTTAAGAATGGATGAATGGAGTGTGCCTTCGTGGGCAAAGACCTTCAGTGGAGCAGGCTAGCAGCTTTAGCACTGGGCCACCCAGCTGTATTTATGCACCAACATCAATATCAGGTATTCACATGAACTCAGGACATTACTTTTATGTTTGTTGAGATTCGATTATCTCACAAAAAATCATTCATCATGCCGTGGTTGTTTTGGGGCAAGAGTGTCGGGCTTGGTTAATGAATACATCATGGAAGAGCATTGCTTGCAAATGGCCAAGTGCCCCAGAGTGGCCGTAAGGGAATTGGGTAATATATTGGCTGTAGGAGTGCTTAATATTCTATATATACTTTATCAAGTCATCAGGGTGACAAATGAAAATGATAAACATGGAGAGCAGTACTTTCAGGGTGAGACAAACTGATTAGAGGCATGGCAATCAGGTCTAATTGGTGGGCATTCACCATTAACAATACATCCATTCCAACAGTGCATTCAATTACCATTAAACAAGAGCGTGACAACCCCTAGATTTCTCTTGCAATGTCTTGCACCCTATTCCATCGGGCTTAATCTCCCATCACTCTCCTTTCTTATCAAGGTCAGATGAGCCAAAATAATTAATGGTTAGCTTAGTTTACCAAATCACTATTAGTCCTGTTCCTGGCCCATATGTGATAAGCAGTGATGACAACTACAATGTCCTCTCAATTTATTTTACTCTACGAGAACAATTCTAGGACTAACAACTACGCAAGCAGGGAGCCTGTAACACTGACTTTTCAGCCATGAGAATTGTTCTGCAGTTTGAACAATGATTCTATCCTCTGTAACAATTGATTAATAACCATTGATATATTGGAACTGCAAATGCATGCTGCCATTTCAAAGCTTTTATCTGGCTTTCTAATATTAGTGCTAATGCGGTTAAACTGTTTTATATAGTTTTATATTTCCTTGTACTTTTATCCGTTTTAAAATGTTTAGGTTGTTATACTCTATGTAAAATGGTTATTTCCCCAATTTTGGGGCTAAATAAAGAAATAAAAATTCATCATATGCAATGGCAGTCTGTCCCTTCTGGTAAATGAATTGAAATTTATGATTGATTTTGACTCATGCGTGAATGTCAATTAGACAAAATTTAATGACAAGAAGCAGACAGCAAGAAATACAGAGATGGAAGGGTATAGAGACACAGGGCTCTTGCTCTCAGTTCAGTGCAAATTGGATCCCTACAAAAGGATCGTGATCAATACTTGGGTAATTTAAATCACATCAGTCAACTCCATTGAGTTGTGAGTAATCTGCTGATAATCAGGAAGACAAATTTACACTTTCATCGAGACACCATTAGGAAGTGGCTTTTTACCTTGTCAACAGCATCCCAAATCTACCGTTAACCTCCTGATTAGATCAGCATAACAGTGCACCACCCAAATACAAAGTCTCCACCATGCATGATCACTTTCCATAGTGTTTAACAGGAAATGCATATTGATCAAAGAGGTCCCCATAGACACTGATTTACATTTTCATGGCAAGCAATCTGCAGATTTCATAAATATTTTGCAAAATCAAATGGCTAGTATAAATGTGATTTATCAAAGCCAGGTAAAGCAGTGACGTTACACGATAACCAATTACGTGTTTTTTGCAAATTCACAGGAAGGCATGTACATATTCTACAATTGTTGAAATATTTTTTCAGGAGTTTTGTTAACCTTATAGTCATTGTAAAAATTAACTATACAGCATTTTGGAACTAGAGAAAATTTTGTTTTACTTGCATAGCAGGCCAGTTCTGACTTTTTTAGGACATCAAAAGAGAAAGTGGTCTTCAAGACCTCAGTTCAGGAGCTATAACCTTCTCAGCCAGCTGTAGATGTGGAAGACATAAACACTCTCAAGAGGTTCTCTTGGGTAAAGCCAAGCTGAAGTACAAAGAGACTTGGCTCAACGCATCCGCATTATTTGACTTTTTTATTGATCAGTGCAGCTAAGATATTTGTAGAAGCAGATATTCCAATGACATGGGAATGTAACAGAATTGAAAGTCTGATCTTCAAGCAATCGAAGGGTCAGAAAATTGCAAAAACAGATGGACTTGTACCCGGGTAGGCACACTGGGGTGTACGCCGAAAGCCTATATAATCACTCACAAATATCCACAAATATCCACCAAAGACTGTCATGGATTTTGGCTTAGTGTTTTGACTTTGACCAAAGAGCCTATTAGCCTATTTGATATTAGACTCAATTTTCATTGGCTGTTTGATATTAGATTGGAATCTCATTGAATTCTCAGTGTGTCCAATGAGAATGAAGCTTAATATCCACTGGCCAATCATGGCTCTGTGGATATTAGGCTTGACTGTCATTGGCTGGGATATTTGGCAGGATTCTCATTGGACAGGATATTAGGTGGCATTCTCATTGGACAAAATATTAACCACAGCACCCCCTACTGTGGATATTGGGGTGGATTTTCATTGGTCAAGATATTAGGGCGTATTCTCATTGGTCAGTTCACTATTATCCAAAGTTGGATATTTGTCAAAATCCATTATAGTATAAAAGAGTTATCGCGAGTGACTTGGGCATGTATCCAAAGTATGAGATCTTTGCCAAAATCCACTGTAGTCAGGAGTAAGCGATAATGAGTGATTTAGGCATGCGACCAAAGGACCTATATTTTGCCAAAAGGCCTCGCGGATATTTTGAAGGATGTGATGACTTTGGGAAAGTTATGCCAAAAGGAGTCGTAATGCCCAAAGGCCTTATAGTTTGCCCAAAGACCCTATAATTTGCCAAAAGACCCTATATTTTGCCAAAAGGCCTAAAATCCATGCCCAATAGGCCTATTGGGCACAATAGTGGATATTGGCCGTAACAACTGGTGTCTTGGCGCCAAAATGCCTGATTTGGGCCCCCATGACTTTTGGAAATTCTAAAATCTAACTACCAGCTCAGAAATCTGTGATATGATATTCCTCATCTGAAATGAGACTGGCCATATACAAGGAAATTTCAGAATAGCTCAGTTTGGAGGATCCCAATGATTGATTTAGCAAACAGGACACATTTGCATATGTGCACTGAGAACATATGTGACGAACCCTTTGAAAGTTGGTCTGGTTGTCAAGCAATACTTTATTTCATAATCAATTACATATTTTAAATAAATTTCACAGTTGCATGTTTTGTAATGATTTTACTCTGGTCATTGTACATACAGGACATACATGGATGATTTTCGTAGTAATATCAGAGCAAATACATATGTTGGGGGCAGTCTTACCAAGTAAATGTATATTACTATTCCCATACAGTCTGCTCACAGACTCTAAACGAACAGCACAGCTGGAGAGTCTGCCAGAAATCGGATGACCTCAAGCTGACACAGTTATCAATATGCAAGTAGGTCAGGTCATGTCCAGGTAGATAGACCTCATCACTTGTGCTCATACGCACACCAGAGCTGCCAGCAAGATATAAACAAATCGTAATCAACAATGTTAAACGATCAATGAGTGCACATGCACTGCCAATGAGTACCATAAAATTCTGAAGTTTTCAAATCCTTTAACAGCTTTTCCAGCATGATTTAAATGATAGCTTATATGGTTTTCTCCAAAGAGACTAATTGAAACAACAAACGGACAACAATGAAACACTAAAGCATTCCTTCAGTTGCTTTGAGAGATCTAAAACAGGTAATTATTTATGTCTGTCACACTGGAGGAGAGTTAATCTTTTTGTTACAACTTCACAAATAATGTATATTGTGGTCAGGGCCAGCTTAATAAGCTTATACTGAGAAGTGAGGGTCTTCATGCTTGGCTGTCTGGCTGGGACGACTCACAATTCCCTGGGTAGGAAAATAATGATTCCGCCAAAAAAAAAGTTCCACAACACGTACCACTTTGCAGCAATAGCAGCATTTTAACAATAAACTGGCTGATTAAAAGTTATTGAATATTCAATTCTAGACCTAATTCAACAGACCACATCGTTACTCCACTTCAATTAAAAAAAGTGATAGTTGCTGAATCTGAAATCTCTTAGAGCTCACTGACAAGAGTCAGATCGATTGTAGTTTCTGTTATGGATTCAAGAGGGCAGCACCTACACAATTTTGTGAACCTGTTGAGCTCTAAGTTTAGAGTGATTCCCATACATTGTTACCTCCTTGAATTAGATTAGCAGCTATTTACAAGAAGATATGATATAAAACAGCTAAATAAAGAAATAGTCATGGTGTGAAACACTTTCTTTTCTAAAGGAACATAGATAATGAGCACAGAAGTGGATAAAGTGCCATGTTTTTAGTAGAAATAAGTTGGAATGGATAAGAATTAAAAAATATATCCATACATTATTCGAATCTTGTTAAACTAAGTTTGAACAAAACGCTTAAGCAAAAAGTGTAGGGGGAACAAGGCACATTGGGACGCAGGCCACTGTGGGACGGTGGGGTCTTCTTGGATCCTGGCAAAGTATATGATATGGCAGTGCCATCATATCTTGTAATTATACAATATATATGCGTATATATGTCTGTTTCATAAAAAACAGATGGCTTTTACCATCTTCTCCCCATGGCTTGCTCCCTGTGGCTCAAAATACCAATTTCTCCATACAGGGCTAGATAAGGAAATGGATGAATTTTGGTACGCAGATATAAACACTACCCCACTAGTCCTTGTTCAAGCATTTGCAAATTACTATTGGCTCTTTGCGAATGGCAAAGGTGGTTTTTGTATTTTTGCCTCACAAATAGCTTGCAAAAGAACAATTAGAGTTTATGCTGATGATAGTCATTCATCTGAATATCTCATTGGCAATTAAGAGTCTACTAGTTTGCAGCAGATTAAATTTGTGAGTCAGGTCACCTTTTGGTCTGATTGGTTTCATCTTGTGTGGAGAATCTTCATTCAACAACAGCATCCAGCTGCTTGTGCCGAGCATATTTGCAAACAGGCAGACTCCTCTCAAGGCACATTACTGCAATTGGATGCCATTAACTCCGCTTGGTATGAGAGGTGCAGCAAGCACTAAAGCTGCAGAAACCACTATCAGGACAAGTTGACAATAGGGTTTGACTGTGTTTGCTGACTACCACAGGGCACAAAAATGCCACAAATGCTCAAATTGACATTCAAAATCAATGTACATTTAAACCAGCAACTGACATAGCATAGATCTGCCTTGCACTACTTAGAAACTCCTTAGAAAATCCTAGGTTCTTTATTCTCTACCAAATTACACAATCACATGATGGTTGCATCACACTCATTTCAACATTGCATCACATTGGCCTGTGTCAACATTTTCAAACCTGCCTGAATGTTTCTGCCAACCTCTCATCATCGCCATCATTTTGCAGTGTTCAGCGCAAACTTTGACAATGTTTGATATCCCAATTTCTTATTAGATCACTTATATGTAAGCTTGTGCAGAGTGTCCCTGAAGAAAGTACAGGATTTTAAAAATGAAGACCGGAAACAAAATGTGTACTATTGTAGAGAAAGGTCAGGAGAAAACAAATTAGTGTAGCATGCAGTCACATACGTTTGTCACAGCTTGCACACCACCTTTAGACAAAACATAACTCTCACAATCAAAATATCAATGCAAATGAAAAACTATTGTTTTTCCATTAATACTTGTGTTATTAAAAACCAAATTAAATTGCATTCTATACCCAATTTCAGTACGGAAATAAGAGTGTGATAAACCGAAATCTTGAAATTGACATTACTCAAAATTTCCCCACAACTTTTTTCGTTTTTGTCTTAAATAAAACACGGGCTGATTAAAGAGATTGGAGAGAGAGAGATATTCCTCAATATGTTACACATTTGCCCCAATTGAGGGATCTTTTACTGACCCAGCACAGACACTGATACGAGGGGCCGCCAAATTAACGTCTCATCCGAACAACGTCCAGCTGGGATTTTGCTTATGAAGGTTCACTGAAAATTTTGGGTACCCCAACAGGAGTTTGAACCCATTGTTAAGAATGGATGAATGGAGTCTGCTTTCCTGGGTGAAGACCTTCAATGGAGCAGGCTAGCATCTTAAGCACTGAGCCACTCAGCTGTATTTATGAGCCAACATCAATCTGAGGCTTTCACATGAACTCAGGACATTACTTTTATATTTTTGTAGATTCAATTATCTTACAACAAATCATTCATCATGCCGTGGTTGTTTCGGTGCAAGAGTGTCCGGCTTGGTTAATGAATACATCATGGGAGAGCATTGCTTGCAAATGGCCAAGTGCCCCAGAGTGGCCACCAGGGAATTGGGTAATATGTTGGCTGCAGGAGTGCTTAATATTCTATACATACTTTATCAAGTCATCAGGGTGGGAAATGAAAATGATAAGCACGGAGAGCAGTACTTTCAGAATGAGACAAACTTATTAGAGGCATGGCAATCAGGTCAAATGGGTGGACATTCACCATTAACAATAAGAGACACCCATCCCAATAAAGCATTCAATTACCATTAAACAAGACGCTGACAACCCCTAGATTTCTCTTGCAGTGTCTTGCACCCATTTCCATCAGGCTTAATCCCCATACACTCTCCCTTCTTATCTAGCTTAGATGAGCCGAGATAATTAATGGTTAGCTTGGTTTATTAAATCATTATTACTACTGCTCCTGGCCCATGTGTGATAAGCAGTGGTGACAACTACAATAGGTCTCTTGTCATCCATTTATGTCACTCTACAAGGACAGCCCTAGCACTAACAACCATACATGAAGAGAGTGTGTAGCACTGAATTTTCAGCCGTGGGAAGTGTTCTGCAGTTTGAACAATGATTCTGCCTTCTGTAACAATTGATTAATAACCATTGATATATTGGAACTGCAAATGCATGCTGCCATTTCAAAGCTTTTATCAAGGGTTTTGAGGTTCTCTATTTTGTACCATTGTGCTAGAAGGATGATTTTTTTTAATTGCTTTTATATATTTTTATATTTCCTTGATCTTTTATGTTTTAAAATGTTTAGGTTTTTACTCAATGTATAATTATCATTTCCCTAATTATGGGCTAAATAAAGAAATAAAAATGTGTCCTATGAAATGGCAGTCTGCCCCTTCTGGAAAATGAATTGAAATTAATGGTTGATTGTGACTCATGCGTGAATGTCAGTTAGAAAAATTTAATGACAACAAAACAAGAAGGAGACGGCAAGAAATACAGAGATGGAAGGGTATAGAGACATGCAGAGCTTAAGACCTCAGTTCAGTGCAAATTGGATCACGACAAGAGGATCTTGATCAATACTTGAGTAATTTAAATCACATCAGTCAAGTCCATTGAGGTGTGAGTAATCTGCAGATTATCAGGAAGACAAATTTACACTTTCATCGAGACACCATTAGGAAGTGGCTTTCTTACCTTGTCGACAGCATCCCAAATCTTCCTTTAACCTTCTGAATAGATACAGCACACCAATCAATACAAAGTCTCCACCATGCATGATCACTTTCCATAACGTTTAACAGGAAATGCATATTGATCAAAGAGGTCCCCATAGACACTGATTTACATTTTCATGGCAAGCAATCTGCAGATTTCATAAATATTTTGCAAAATCAAATGGCTAGTATAAATGTCATTTATCAAAGCCAGGTAAAGCAGTAAGATTACCAGAACACCAATTACTTTTTTTTTGCAAATTCACAGGAAGGCATGTACATATTCTACAATTAACTATACAGCGTATTGGAACTAGAGAAAAGTTTGTTGTACTTGCATAGCAGGCCAGTTCTCACTTTTATAGGACATCAAAAGAGAAAGTGGTCTTCAAGACCTCCCTTGAGGAGCTATAACCTTCTCTGCCAGCTGCAGATGTTGAAGACATAAACACTCTCAAGAGGATCTCATGGGTGAAGCCAAGCTGAAGCACAACGAGACTTGGCTCAACGCATCTGCATTATTTAAGGCTATAAACTGTTTTATCAGATGGACTTACAGGTAGGCGCATTGATTGTCTTTGTGCAAAAACGCCTGATTTGCACCCCCGTGACTTTTGGTGATTCAAAAATCTAACAACCAGCTCGGAAATCTGAGTTATGATATTCCTCATCGGAAATGAGACTGGCCATATCTAAGGAAATTTCAGAACTTAGGAACAGCTCAGTTTGCAGGACCCCCAATGATTGATTAAACAAAGGGGTCAAACATTTGCATACATTAGAACATAATATGAAGAACAATTTGAAATTTTGTCTGGTTGTCAAGAAATACTTCATTTCATGATCAATTACATATTTTAAGTAAATTTCAGTTATTTTCATAGCTAGATTGCTCGACTTTGTTTCAAAAATTGAGCTGTGCCGGGTGCACAGAGACAGATTTTTAGTTTCAATTGCAAGATAAAAATATATTTGAACTCTTCAAGAGGGTACAATATTTTCAGAAGAGGCCTGAAATTAGTTGTGTGAAAATGTCATTCAGCTACTTCAAACAGGTAGGTTCATTGGAAGAATTTGTCAAAACTTTCTGAATACCATGGGAATGTGCATTTCCCAGATGAAAAATAATTCATATATAGTGAAATAAAGAAATTTCTTTCGCCCCACTACAAATTGCACATGGTCCACTTTCAGCTTGGCAATTCATCATCCACTTACAAAATTATTTTAGCATATAAACCTAATATGAGGCTCAGGGCTGTTAAAGCAACATAATATATTTTCCTTGAGTTATAAAGAGCAATTCGCTTTGCATTTTATGATTCTGGATGATAAATAGAAGCAGGCTGCATTTGGATATATATTGCCTGATAAATAACTTGGAATAGGACATTTGTTCTTGAGAGTGCTCAATGCAGTCACTTTACTTGGTTCGGACACTCGAAATCTAATTACTCACCCTAGTATTAGATATCACATCATGAAAGGATCTTTAAAATCTCCCACAAGAGCAATCTACTTACTTGGGGGATGTACATAACTCAATCTACCATCCCACAATTGCTTCCCAGCAGCTAACCCGTGGCTTACTATCTGAATGAGGTGGCAAAAATTTGTTACAATAGATTCTAAATTTCGCAACCGTTCACTTTCTGTATCTTATTCATGGTCCCACAACCACACATATGGAATTCACAGAGACATTGTTGTACTCGACTGAACTGAGGTTCGAAACAGGTGATTACAACAAACAGTCATTTTCAAATGTTCAATGCTAAACAAGATAATCCAGCTTGCTATTTTGTAACAGGGCCTCTTAAGACATTGTGAGAGCATAAGAATATGTGTTAGAGGCTCATAGAGCCAGGGAATTTTTGCCAAAGAGATTCTAATTTGAGCATTTGTGCATCCATTTATCCACATTGAATTGTTCATGGACTATATTTATATTGCATGGGATATCTATATTTGGAATTGCTAAAAGGACAAATTGTAGGATACAGATTCATAGAAAAGGTAAGATATAAATTCTCCTATGGCCATGTAAACACAGAATTTTTTGCCAACTCACATTGAAACTTTGAAGGCTGTTAATCAAATATCAAAGATGTTTCAAGGTTACACCTTGCATAGGCTTTGCCCACAATGACTAAATACACCAGTTCTATGTGTTGTCTACAGCTGACAGCAATTTGATTTTATATGAATTGACTTTTTCTGAAACATGTGCTTTCTCCAAGCCAATGTTTTGATCAAACAGGAAGTCATGTACAACATGTACAGTGCTGCCACGTTGTTGCACTATGCTTATTGATTCTCGTCGACTGGCGATCTCTTGCTTTTCTATAGATATGCTTCAATCAAAATTGCCAGTTTGGGTAATGCAGTAAACCAGGATAACATCATTTCCATACAGTGTAGATTCTTTAGTTTCTTTTGTAATTCATTATAATGCGTCACATTGAGTGAGATCTAGCAATCAGGAAATTAGCTTTTCATTTACCAATCACTTAATTGCTCATCTACATGTACCTTTTAATTGAATTTCAAATAGATATCACATGCATAGTTATTGGAGACAACATAATTATGTCACTTTATAATGCAAGGTTTGGTGCAACTAAATTTCATCTAAAACTTAGCCACATCGTGTTTGTATGCTAGAAGATGCAAATGCATTGTATGCAATGGATTTGGAAGTCCATGATATGCCTAATCAGTGGCGTAACTAGGGGGTCTCGAGTGGGGGGGGGGCATCTGGGGGGTATGTGATTCTCAGGGGGGGGGGCACCCATAATACTAATTGTATATTTTAGCCAAGGTTGAAAAGTTCATAAGGGGGGCACAGGTCCAATATGGGGGGCACGAGCCCCCCGTGCACCTCTGAAAAAGGAAGATGATCTTGGTAATGCAACTTAAATTTCTTAATTATCAGGCAGTTCTGCTTTGCTTTTCAGTGTCAACGACTGGTCGTTATTCTCCATCAACTTTAATATTTCTTCCTTAAGCAATCCAGGGAGCGCAATCTCTTCAATCAAATCCTTAGCTGTTTTCTTTGCTGAGTTTGACTTGTGGATGTAGATTCCATTTTCCAGAAGATAACGGACGACTCTTGTCATATGGTCATGGATGATTTCAATGTTACCATCTGGTTTGTTTTCACAAAACCAATTAACAGCTGTTATCCAAGAGTTGATGACAATATTTAGCAAAGAGTTGCCATGGCGATCCACAGACTTCATGTCAAATCCATCTTCCAGGAACATCTTCAGTAATTCAATCTGTTGATTGACGCAACTAAAGGACAAACGGTAAATGAAAGAACTCTTGCAATCTGACTTAATGAAATTCAGAGGACTGAAGGCTCCACTTATTTGTTTCACAGGATCGGATGTTATCGGAAACCTTTGCCGGATTTCCTTGAACAATATCTTCGAAAGACTATTCCCAAAATGTTGGACTGTACTTTGAGAATCTCTCTTCAACATGTTAAGAATCACCAACCAAGGAATACAAAATGTGCGCTCTAGTTCACGCGCCAACTCAGTTTGGATGGCTTGTCTCTCCTCCATTTCTAACCTGTCTCTGATGACTTCACCAGATTCCAAAGCAATGCTAAACAGATACACAAGAACATCAGTTTTGATGGCAATTTCAAAATCCACGATCATATTCAAGCAAGTGTAGTGTGACTGGAATACTTCATTGAAGTAAAGCAAGTCTCCATTTTGTCTGAATAGATCCATGTAATGTTTTAATAAAGCATTTGATACTGCTCCCTGCCGATTTCCCTGGTACATGTAGAAAAAACCTAGAAAATATAAATAAAAATGCTGTTCAGAAACAATCATTTTTTTAAAGAAATGACAAGCTTTAAGTCACACTATGTTTGGTGTTAAGGCTAATTGCTGATAAAGGTCATTGATATCATTTGTTCTCTACTGGCTAAAGCAATTGTTCGTTCATTTTGTTTTAGTTTAAATATTTATAGAGTGTAAAATAAATAAATTATATTACGTGACTGTGTACTCCTATCAATACTGTTGATGACATGTCTTCCTTTGAATATCCTCTCTTTTGCTAAAGTTGAATGCAAAGCAAGCGAAGTGCAGCTAGGTGTAACATTGCGAAGCTCTTCAACACTGTTCCACTCTTTGATGAAATTATAACACTCCTCTGGTTCCTGTATAGCTTTGGGTATGTTGTGTTGGATTCGCAGTTTCGTGGCGCGCAGCATATCTCCACGTGCATGATAAGGTGAAGATCGACCACGGTTCACCAACGCTAGAAGCTCATGTGCATGGATGACATCCTCAATCGCGAAATCACATGGTTTAATCAGTAACCTTTTATTCTTATAATCTTTACAAGCTTCAAGCTCCAATGTTGTGAAACCATGTGCTTTAATCAGAAACCTTGTTGTCTTATAATCTTTACAAGCTGCGAGCTCCAATGCTGTGAAACCACGATTGTCTTTCACGTGTATATTTGCCCCGTTTTTAACGAGGATTTCAACAAAAGTCTTCGTTCCAGAGTGGCTAGCATAGTGCAATGGAGTCCGGCCATTGCTGTCCCTCAAATTTACGTTTGCTCCATTTTTAATTAGAATTCTATGCACATCGGGGTACATGCCGCCTTCAATTGAGTGATGAACCTTCTTACTAAAAGGAAGATGTTGTGCAAACGCTGCGTAGTTGCTAGCTGTAGGGGCGTGAGTTAAGTCGGCAGCCATTGATGCAACATGAAGAGCAGACTGTCCGATAGCATTTGTCTGATTCACATCTGCCCTAGCTGATATGAGTTGTTGTACTAGGGATATGTTTAGTCGTCTTGCTGCCAAAAACAGTGGAAAGATGTCAGCACATGCTCCGTATCCTCCTTATTCCCTGTCAACTGCAGTTATCATTGGTTTGCCCATGACATTGAAATGCGCCATGTTGAATAAGTGGCCTTTCGCACAAACTTGGCCTCCATGCTTCAGTATAACACTCAAATCCTTCTTGTTTCCTGAAAATATACAAATTTTGTTTTTGCTTATTCGTTCAAATCTTCCCGAATAAAAAATTATTGACAATAATCTCAATAGCATTTGCTTATTGCTAAAGTCTTCAAATATTGAGCAGGTCGACCCACCTAAACAGTTGAACAAAATTAATTACCCCAAATAATCTTAAGATAAGATAATAAGATAAGATAAAACTTTATTGAACGTCGGTGGTGACAATTAAAACAATCAACATAAGCTATATATAGCTTTTTACCGACAATTTAAAATAACAAAACAAGTTGAAATTATGAAGTTATGTACAAATGAAAAAATGAGTGAAATGTTGTTGCCATGTACTGTACTTATTTGACTAATATAAATTGTTGCAATAATATTCAAGTCATAAATATATCAATTACAACAAGTTTCTCAGACCAAATATATAAAAGTTCCACAATCGCATTGATTGAAGTAGTTGCCTTTCCGTAAGGTGAACTTGAAGGACCCAATGTCATCTAAACATTTTACATGAGAGGGCAGAACATTCCATAATGAAGGACCTTGATAACTAATCGACTTCTTGCCATATTGAATCGTGTTAAATGCTGGTTGGACCAATTTGTTATTGTCTCGCATATTGTATGAAGTAATTTGTTTATCAAAAAATGAAGTATCCAATGGGGGTGCAAAGCCATTTAGTACCTTAAAAACAAACTCAACTATGTTGTTTTTAGAAGTTACATGCAACATCCTTTTATCTGTTTTTACCAATAGGTCATTATATGTACTTACATAATCATTGCAAACAAGTCTTAAAGCTCTTTCATTTAGTTTTTCAATTTTTCTTTCGTGTCCAAGTGAGTAGGTCTGGTAGGCTATTGAACAATAAACAAAGTTTGAAGCTACAAAAGCCTCATATATCCTAAGTCTTCTTTCATAGTCAACATATTTACATAATCTTTGGAGTGCATTTATTTGCCTTGCGGCCTTTTTGCAGATAAGTGATAAATGATGATTGAAGTTTAATTTATTATCTATGTGTATGCCTAACAGTTTCACTACATTATCTGATTTAATCGCTTTGTCATCAATATTGAATTCAAAATCGGTGTTGTTTCTACTGATACATATGGCCTGAAACTTCGATGGGTTAGCCTTCATGTAATTGACTTGAAACCAAGTAATAGCCTGTTCAGCAGCCTTCTCGAGTGTATCTTTAACTTTTACTTTATTTCTATGAGCATAAGATAATGTGTTATCATCAGCATAATTGTAAACATCACAAGTTTTCATGAGGTCAAATAAGAAATCATTGATAAAGATGTTAAATAGAAGAGGCCCCATGATTGATCCCTGTGGAACACCTGTTTTCAGATTTAACCATTCACTCCTAATATTTCCTAACTTTACAGCTTGTTTCCTATTCTTTAAGTAACTCATAATAAATGAGCAGGCTCCTAGCGAGACTCCATAAGCATGTAACTTTGTTATTAAAAGTCTATGTGGTAAACTGTCAAAAGCTTTGGAGAGATCTATTAATATACATCCAACATGACAGTTGTTATCTAGAGCTCTTCTCCAATTTTCTATACATTTAACAAGTACATTATTACAGCTATACTGTTTTCGGTATGCGGACAGATCATTTGACAAGTAAGTTAGCATAAAATCTAGTAGTTGATCACAAAGTACTTTCTCAAATATCTTTGAAGTGGAGGGAAGTACACTCAAGGGTCGACAATTTTCTTTAACCAGTTGATCTGACTTTTTATAAAGTGGTGTCACTTCTGCTTTTTATTGCTATCAGGGAATTTACCAGTTTCTATGCTTTTATTTATTATTGATGTGAGAGAGTTGCTAATATTATTTGAGCCCAATTTTAGAAATTTTGGAGAAATTTGATCATAACCAGTTGTTTTGTTTGGCTGAAGTTGTTTAAGTTTGCTGAGTACTGTTGATTGACTAATTGTTGTGAAATTAAACTGTTGTTCATTGTTTGCAAACTGTTGTTCATTGTTTACATACTCATTGATCAGCTTCATACTCGGGTGATCTTTGTAGTGGTCATCTATAAGATTCCTTCTCTTTTTATGACTGCTGGCCTAATTATAAGCCTGTACATTGACCCTACTAAATCGTAAATGTGTGCATTTGTAGCTAAGTGACATTATTCAGCCACAGCTGTCGCAGCATAATACCACATGCTCTGAAAGCTCTCAATTAACCCACTTGAATGGCTTTTTGCTATCAACTCCAACACACTCCTATTCACTGCACTACATTAAAAAGACTGTGTTGATGAAATCATGAGACAACAGCTTAAAACTTGACCACGCCCCAAAACCCACTTATCTGTACATAGTCTGCTTCCTCAGACAAAAATCAGTGATGACATTGACATGGACATTTCAGAAATACTTTTTATATCAAGACTTAAATTCTAATATAATATAGAATATTCATGTCAAGACTTCTGGAAAATGACATAATCAAACTGAATGATCAATTTTTTAAAATATACGGGAATTGTCATCCCGTTCTCAATCACACAACTGGAAGGCAATGTCCCCTTATTATACTGTACCATGAATACAACGACAAAATATTTACCTGAATAGCTTGCTTCTATGAGGGGTGTTATTTCTCCATTGCCCCACTGTGTTGTACTCATCATATTCACTAAATCAGGATTTTTTTCAAGCATGCAATCAATGTCGTTGGAATCATGATGTCTTATGTGTGAAAACAATTTCCGAATTTCATAATCAAGCTCCTGATCCGTCATTGTGTGCAACATTGCTTTCAGAAATTTATACTGAAGAGTAGCACACCAGTAATGGCCGGGTGTGGATATTTCAATATAACCTGTAAACCATAATGCTGCATTGACTGTAGTTCTATTTTGTTATCTTATCAGCAATTAAATTTACACTTGAGTCAGTGTTATGGGGTGTGGTGCAACACTCGAGGTTAGAAAATATGTACAAAGCAATAATAGAATTTTTTTAATCTCAAGGAAGCGGCATGTTTTACACGTATAAGGGGGTGACAAGACGAAAATTGGGGGGGGGGTGCTATGGATTTTACTCCCGGCACAAACTCCTTTATTTTCTTACAAGGCGTCGACGAAAGCTTGATCAACTTTTTTTGCGCAATTTTATCATTCTAGCACAGGGGGAAACAAACTCCTTTTTATGTGCTGAACAAACAAAGCAAATTTCAGGCCACTTTCAGTACTTCACCAAGCTTCTACCACAACTAAGGGAACATTGGTTGCGGTGTGCAGCAGTGAAGGTGGGGAGAGACGTTGCAATGGTTTTCTTGTCGCTGCAATAATTATGCACCTATGAAGAATTATTGTACACCTGATATCTGCAATTCGGGGAAGTTTTGTAGTTCTACATGTAGGATATGCATTTCTGTAAAAATCTACATAATTCTGCAAGGATTTCTGCAATTCTACAGCAATTCAAGTCGAGATTGCTCATGATTTTTTAGTGTTATGATATCAGCAGCGGTATCAAATGTTTAAAGCAAGATAAAAGAGATGGTAATACTGATCTTGTAACTGATGATTTATAGTAGTCATAAATTGAATGTAATGTTAGCATTGTTAGTCTCTGCAATTGTAAAGCATGGTGTTACAACAAATGACATGTTGAATAGTACCTTGGTTCCCATACCAAAAGGTAGATGGTGTTACCTACAAATAAATTAAGATAAATGCTTGCAGACGGTGGTATATCAGATGTAGTGTACTTGGGGGTATTAGCAAACATCAATCTCAAGCTGTCACCGGAACTTCAGACATAACTTTGTATAAGTTGCAAACTCCATTATCTCCCAACAAATCATTCATTAACACTGTGACAGTGGTTGTTTTGGGGCAAGAGTATCAAGCTTGGTCAATGAACACATCAGAGCAGAGCACTGCTTGCAAGTAGCCAAGTGCCCCAGAGTGGCCACAAGGGGATTGGGTAGTATGTTGACAACAGGATTGCTTAATATTCTATACATACTTTATCAAGTGATCAGACTGAGGAGTTTGAGATGATGAGCAAGCAGAGTAGTTCTCACAGGGTGAGATGGACTGATTAGAGGCATGGCAATCAGGTCAAATGGGCGGACCTTCACATGAGCGATGCAAGACGTCCATCCTAACAACGCATTCAGTTATCATGAAACAAAGGAGGTGACAGCTTTCAGACTTCCCCTGCAATTGCATAAAGCAGCTTCCATCAGGCTTAGAACCCCATCACCTCCTTCCTTATCGAGCCAACAAATCCAGGATAAAGATTGATACACTCCACATTGAATCATGTATAGACAACTCAGGTGCATGACTACTCTAATCACTCATTTAGATCTGCTGTTGAGGTGCTTTTAATGAGCTGTCTCAGAGAAAATCATGCAATATCAGGGAATTGTTATGGATGACGTTCTCGGAATGGCCTAAAATTTTACGTAGTGACCAGACCACCTCTTAAACGAAGAAATGTGAAGTTGGAACTTCAAAACTCAGAGTACTTTTCTCAAAGGGGGCCTCAAAATAGGGGTGTCGGGAAGCCATTTTTCACAGAAATCCTCCTTTCATCAACAAAAAAGTGGTCGATGTTCAGCACTCTCTGGATGCTAGAAAAAATTAACAACAACTATCCAAACTGGGTTTGGATGAGGGCTAGAATTGTTTTTAACAATAAATCACCTCTATTTATTAATTTCACTAAAAAGGCTACTTTGGGGGGTCACTTCGAAACTGCATATTTTGCGTTTTTCAAAATTTGAAAAACATGCCATTTTTGAAGGGCAATTTCACAATGTTGTGCGGGTCTAGGCTTGACAATATTTTGTTAGAAAATTAGCAGAATACTTTGATTTTAGATATCTGGTGAGAAAATCGTGGGAAAATTTGAATTTTCAGAAAATTCAGCCATTTCAAAAACTGTAATTTTCCGAATTTCCGTAAAAAATCATGAAATTTCCATAGTCAAAAGGTCAAAGTAGTACCAACCCTATTATCATAATTTTGATTGAAATTAATGAAAATTACAATTATTTAGTAAATTAGTTAAGTTTCATCTGGAAAAACAATTATTTTGTATTACACGGCTAATTTTCAAAATTTTGTTTTTCACAAATTTTGATAAGTTTCGGAAAATATATCAATTTTGTGGGCCTATGTCTGATATAGTAACACTTCCATATTAAACAATTTCCCAGATAATTCATGGAAAAACACCTATATTTAGTAAATCAGGGGAGATAATTGTGGGAAATGAAGGAATTTTGAAAATATGGATACTCCAGGGGGGTCACTCCGAAACTACAGATTTTGCGTTTTTCAAAATTTGAAAAACATACCATTTTTGGAGGGCAATTTCACAATGTTGTGCGGGTCTAGGGTTAACAATATTTGGTTAGAAAATTAGCATAATACTTTGATTTTAGATATCTGGTGAGAAAACCGTGGGCAAATTTGAATTTTCAGAAAATTCAGCCATTTCAAAAACTGTAATTTTCCGAATTTCCGTAAAAAATCATGAAATTTCAATAGTCAAAAGGTCAAAGTAGTACCAACCCTATTATCATAATTTTGATTGAAATTAATGAAAATTACAATTATTTAGTAAATTAGTTAAGTTTCATCTGGAAAAACAATTATTTTGTATTACACGGCTAATTTTCAAAATTTCGTTTTTCACAAATTTTGATAAGTTTCGGAAAATGTATCAATTTTGTGGGCCTATGTCTGACATAGTAACACTTCCATGTTGAACAATTTCCCAGATAATTCATGGAAAAACACCTATATTTAGTAAATCAGGTTTCGGAAAATGTATCAATTTTGTGGGCCTATGTCTGACATAGTAACACTTCCATGTTGAACAATTTTCCAGATGATTCATGGAAAAACACCTATATTTAGTAAATCAGGGAGATAATTGTGGGAAATGAAGGAATTTTGAAAATATGGATACTCCAGGGGGTCACTCCGAAACTGCAGATTTTGCTGTTTTTCAAAATTTGAAAAACATCCCATGTTAAGAGGGCAATTTCTCAAATTGGTGAGCGCTTATATTGACCATATTTGGTTAGCAAATTGGCAAAACACTTGGATTTTATATATCTGTTGAGAAATTTTTGTGAAAATGTGAATTTTCAGATATTCAGTCATTTCAAAAACTGTAATTTTCCTAATTTCCGCAAATAATCATGAAATTCCCATAGTCAAAAGGTCAATGTCGTACCAACCCTATTTTCGTAATTTGATTTTAATTAATAAACAATACGATTATACAGTAAATTATACATAATTTCATCTGAAAAAATAATTCATTTGTATCATAGGGCTAATTTTCAAAATTTAATTCTTCACTAATTTTGATAAGTTGACGGAAATGTAACAATTTTGTGGGCCCAAGTCTGACATCGAAACAATTCCATTTTAGCAATTTCTCATGATCATTCATGAAAAAACACCTATATTTATAGTCCATCCCCCAAGACTCAGAAAGGGCCTATAAATGCATTTTCGTTGCACCCCCGGTTTCGCCCACTTTCTTTACACCATTTTGTAGCAAATTTTGTGTAGATTTCATTTTTGGTAGTGCCTAGGATGAAATCCTGCCGAAAATTGGTGAAATTTGGCAAAATGTGAATGAAAGTTTTTTTTCATTTTAGCAAATTGTTTACCAAAGAGATCCTAATAAGCTATTTTTATGGATTAGTAACATGAAACAGACATACTCTAGAGCTATAAAATTTGGCATCCAAGTTTGATTGGCATCGGGAATAATAGTGAAAATAATAAAAATCCGAGATGGCTAAAAAATCCAAGATGGCTACCAAAATTCAAAATGGCGGCCAGTAGATGGCAGAATGTAAATACGAGAGCCACGTTTTTTTTACTCAAACATTAAATAAGATCAATTCTGAGACAGAATGAACCAGACTGGTTATCATTTTAACCGTCTTGTAACTTAAGTGTTATTTTAAGCAAAAATTATGGTTACCCTGACAACCATAAGTATGAAAATAAGCTAAATTGAGTTTGAAGTAATGCATGACAAAATTTCACACTTTATCACATTTTCTGATTTGTAATGATTCATATATATGTGCATTTTGTTAAGAAGCTTGACTTTTATGGACTTCCAAATTTTTCAAGTATTTTAAACAAATTATTTACAAAAACAAAAGTTTAAGTTTAAATTGTGCTTAATGGCAGCCATTTTGGAAAAATTCCAATATGGCCGCCAAATGCTTTTTTGGTCTTATTTCTGGTTCTGATAGGGCTAGAATAGTGAGTTTTGGATCAAAATATATGTTTTCTTGTGTGTGGAATTCATTGAGAGAAGTTTTGTAGCAATCAATCTGATGAAAATGCTGTTTACCTACACTTTTCTGAAGCAAGAGAAGCTTGAAGAGTGCTACTATCAAAATTTAACCTGCCTCTGCATGCTGCAAGACTGGCAAATTGCCGCACTGTGCCACCTCAACCATTCCCGATATTTTTTGGAAATTTTTGTATGTAATCCAACAAATAATAATAAATAGTGGAGAATATTCCCACTCAGAAGAACCCCCTGTATAGCCCCATTATCTTGTGGGAACTGTAAGAATACCAAGCTTACCACAAAAAACGCAAATCCTTCTTACGTAAAAATATCCTGCATCAATTGTAAAATTGTTACCCAAGAGAAGTCTTGATCTAGAACCCTTTCCTTGGCTTATCACTTAGCTCAAATAAGGAACAAGAAAATTAAACGTTAAAAGTTAGATACATATATCAAGGAGAATGGTGAGGCTGCATCTTCTCCAAAAAGTTCTCTGGGATTTGGTTGTGTAGTACAACCAAAAGATGTTGAAGCTGGGGTCAGAGAACGATCGCTTTGTCGGTCTAATTGGCTGTGGTTTTCGGTCTAGCTTTCTCCCCTTTCTGGACACTTTGTCTATCTGTTTTCTCACTCTGTGTGTTGTTCTTGGTTGTGGTAGATCCCTGTATCCTGGCTCTCCAGGCCCTGTTTCTATGTCTGATTCTGAGCTTAATAAACTGTAAAAATCACCAATACAAAGTGTGAATGCGCCCTGTTCAATAAAACTCCCTGTCCAGTTTTCCCGGGGTCGCACTTCAAAAATTTAGGGTTCCCGGAACCGGAGCTCTGGACCCCTAGGGTCCAGTTGGCATTGAAGGCAGTTTCCAGAGCCCACCCCCACCCCATCAGGCCACCCCCATTTCATATGATCTTCTTGCTAGGATGTTTTCACTCCTTCGTTTCACTCATGATGACCTTCTCTTCGGGGCGGCCGCCTCGCTTCAATTCTATGCTTGTCTCCGTGCGTCGGAACTCTGCGTTGATATTCCTCAGGGGCGTAGCCCAGTTAGATCTGATGTTTCCTTTTCAGCTTATCTCGGTTCCCCCACTCTCCAGTTTACGGTCCACTCCTCCAAGACGGCCCCCCATGGCTTTGTAGTCCACGTAGGATGCTCGGGGAGGCCCGTCTGTGCGGTATGTATCATGTCTCATTTTCTTTCATCTTTCCCTAAGGGCCCCGGGACCCTCTCTTTCGTCTTTCTTCTGCTCTCGACCTCACGTATGAGCTGTATAATTCTTGGCTCAAGTCCCTTCTAGCTGCGTTGGGGTTGGATTCCTCTCTTTATTCATCTCATTCACTCCGGGCTGGGGCTGCAACCCAGGCGGCACTGGCCGGCCTGTCTTCGGAGGATATAAAAAGGCTTGGTAGATGGAAGTCCAGCGCCTATCTTGTCTACATGAGGCCCCCTCCTGAGACCTATTCTCGGTTTGCCCAGCCCTGGCTCACTCATCTCTTTCTTAAGCCTGGCCTCTCTGTCAGCACCCTGCCTACTCTCACACCTTACTCTCACGTAGGTAGGTTATCCATTCACCTTTTTTCTTTTCATGCTTTTGGACATCTTCCTTTTGGCTGGTCCAAGCAGGCTCTGTGTAACTTTCTCTATCTGTGTGTCATGTGTTCCTTCTTTATGTTATGTGTCTGTGTGATTGTAGTGTGTCTGATTGTCTTGTCCTTGTTACGCCAAAAAAACTGGCACTGCGACCAACTTATACCTTGTGTTGAGTTCTATGTCCCTATTAGTTTCAATGGGATTTGGTTGTGTAGTACAACCAAAAGATGTTGAAGCTGGGGTCAGAGAACGGTCGCTTTGTCGGTCTAATTGGCTGTGGTTTTCGGTCTAGCTTTCTCCCCTTTCTGGACACTTTGTCTATCTCTTTTCTCACTCTGTGTGTTGTTCTTGGTTGTGGTAGATCCCTGTATCCTGGCTCTCCAGCCCTGTTTCTATGTCTGATTCTGAGCTTAATAAACTGTAAAAATCACCAATACAAAGTGTGAATGCGCCTTGTTCAATAAAACTCCCTGTCCAGTTTTCCGGGGTCGCACTTCAAAAATTCCCCACCCTCCTCGCCCTCAAAAATTTTTTATTAAAAATTAAAAAATTATTCGTTTTTTCCAAATTGGCATAATGGCCTTATACATTTTGTAGACCCTCATACTTCGCTGCCACTCATCCTTCATTCATTCCTCATATTTTAATTACATAAAGTTTTTCTGTAAGATTCTATTTTCTTGTACATTTTTGATGTCTCAATGTCATTCTGGTGTATTGAACAGATATCTCTACATCTGAGGTCTAAGTGCCTACAAGTGTCCAGTGATACTATTTTTCAGGGTTCATCTCGTGTAAAAAATAATTATAAAATGATGTATCAGACTCCGAATTAAGAGTTTAAAAGATTATTTGTAAAATTACAATTTAGCTTTGTATGCCTGTTTTTATGGCTGGTCCAAGCAGGCTCTGTGTAACTTTCTCTATCTCTGTGTCATGTGTTCCTTCTTTATGTTATGTGTCTGTGTGATTGTAGTGTGTCTGATTGTCTTGTCCTTGTTACGCCAATAAAAACTGGCACTGTGACCAACTTTATACCTTGTGTTGAGTTCTATGTCCCTATTAGTTTCAATGTGAAGGAATGAAACCAGGAACTCCAGGTAAATGACCAACACGAATGAAATTCACTTAGTTCCCAATAATCCTTTTCCCCTCAGGGAAAATAGATCATCAATAGGCCTGCCAACTTCAAGAAAGAACTATAAAAGTTGTCCATAGATAGGGCATTTGACATTAAATCATCAACAACACATCCATTAAATAAGTATGAATAGCACTATATAGGGGGACTGCTATGGCTTCAAAGCCAGATCTAATTCAATTCATTCAATATCTTTATTCGCACACAAAGTGGCATAATAAATATTTACAAGTACAGAGATAAAAAGACAAATAAAAATGATTTAAAAAAAAAAAGAGCATATATAAAATAACAGAAAATGTTAAGCTTTAAATTTTAAGTTGGCACCAGGTAGGTAAAACCTCATTCAGTACATAACGTGAATAACACACTGTCTAACACACCATCTCTCACAAGAATTAACTCCTTGACCATGTGGCCAACAACAGTGATATTCCTGGCAAACCAAGCCTTCTCATTGAAGTTAAATAATGAAACTTCTTCTATATTATAGGGGAAGCTTGGGAGAGTTGGGCCGCAGGGAGGGTTGGGCCACCCTGATTTTTGAGGAAACTAAACATTTTTTTAGAAAGCTGCAGCCACCAAAATTTTATAAAAATAAAAATCCTTCAATGGATGTAACATTTCTTGCTAATTTGCTTGTCACGATCTTTAGAGAGAAGAAAATTCAAATTTGGACGAAAAAAGGAAAAACTGAGCCATGTTACCAGTTTTTAATTGTCTGTCAGACAACAAGGACTGAGAAAATTTTCTATGGCATGCTTGGTAGGCTTGACTATTCAGTTGTTATTAACATATTTTGGAAAATTATCAGACAACCGGTTTTGTCGTGATTGGGATTTAGAGAAAAATGGTCGAATGAGGGAGAGTTGGGACAGTGCTAATACTCTCCCCACATGTGTTGCATTTACCAAGATTTATTTTTATCAAGACAGAAGAACTTGTCTAGAGCAATTTTCAACAGAGATTGAATATTTCTAGGCCTTAATAATTATTCATAATCTAATAAAATTAGATATCAGGAAATCTAGATGGGGAGAGTTGGGCCATCAGGCCGAGGCTTAAGTCTGACAGCAAACTAGAGTTGCAAGAGGCCTCAATTCAGGATTAACGACCTCTATGACCACCACACTTCAGGTTAAAAATATTATGGCCTCAAGTGCAGCTTAACCTAACCTGATGTATTGCAATGGCCCAAGTCTCCCTCCTGAATGGCCCAAGTCTCCCACTTGACGGGAGAGTTGGGCCAATTTTTTTCCAATTTTCTTGGGGCTGTAGCTCATATGTTCTTGGGCAATTATCAATGCAAACCTAAAGATATTTTTCTGAAATATTTCAAGATACAATACATGCATTAAGCATGTTTATATAATCATTACTGTTAGCAGGAGGTGCAAGAATGTAAAAAGTGGCCCAACTCTCCCAAGCTTCCCCTACTTGTGACAAAAATCTCTAACTTTCTGTCCTGTGACAGAGAAAGGACAATTGAGACAATGATCATACACATGTTTGACCACAGAGTTACATCTCTCATTAACAATTCCTTTTATAAACCTAATAAATCGAATTTCTAGTGATATATCTAGAGGCACTGTGTCCATAATAAAAGGTAATAGATAGCAATGCGTTGTGTATGGTATATTAGAAATAATTCTCACAGCTTTGCGCCATGCAACACATAATTTAGAGAATTCTCTACTCTTATGAGACCACAAAACAGAACCGTAGTAGTCACAGCAATACTGTTTAAACAACTTTTGTTTAACCACAGTGCTAAGTTTACCAAAGTCAGCCATAAAAATATTAAAGGATTTCCAAAACTTCCCTTCAGCAGCTTTCAGCATGCTGTCTCTATCAATAACATTTAGTACATTACCTAAATATGTTGCTTTATTTATATTATATAAACTTACGTTATTAATCAATAGGCTTACAGAATTCTCAGGACATATTTTGTTACTAAATACTAAAAATTGACTCTTACTTCCATTAAAACTCATACTAAATTCTTTGGCAAATGACATAGAAATATCCAACATTTTCTGCAGGCCTGATCTGGATGGACAAAGTAATGCCAGATCATCAGCATATGCAAGACAACCTATATAGCTATTACCGACATGACATCCTAAACCTGCGGTTTTAAGCCTATTAATCAGAACATCCATGTAGATAGAAAACAAAACCGGAGATAAAATCCCACCCTGCTTCACACCGTTACTAACTTCAAATTCTTCTGACAAAACATTACTCCATTTTACATGCATCTTTTGCTGTGTATACATTTTAAACAATAATCGTAGGACAATAGGAGACACATCTCTGTCAATCAGAAGTCTAAACAGTTTACCATAATGAACTTTATCAAAAGCTTTAGTAGCGTCAAGAAGTAACAGGTTTACATCAGAACCTCTATAGTTATAATAAGAAATAGTCTCTAACAACGTAAAGGTACATTGTACAGTAGAGCTGTGCTCTTTGTAACCAAATTGTAATGCAGATGTGTCTAGCTTACTTCTCTCCTTCTTAAGTACAATCAGATCAAAAATCTTACAAATAACACTACCTAAAGTAATAGATCTATAATTATTACCATCGCTCAAGGACAAATTACGATTTTTTGGAATAGGTACCATAGTCCCAGCAGACATACTAGGTGGTGACACGCCATGAATAAGCATAACTTTATACAGAATCGACAATAATACATTCAATTTACCACTACCATAAATGAAGTGATTTGACGATAAACATTCTTCTTCACTTCCCTGCTTACCACTCTTTAATTTTACAATAGTAAGTCTTACATCCTCAACACTGATCTCAATATTATTACTGCAACGCATAACTTTTTTCAAAATATCACTATACACTTTATCCAACTCCTGTTTTTCAGTAGGAACATCATTAAATACCCTCTCATACTTCTCCTTAAAAAGATTAGAAATTTCTGTCTTTTCAGAAATACCATCAATACAGCTGGCGACACTCACATTTCTCCCTTTTATCTTTTTTAACTCCTTCCACATATTTCGAGATCCATCATTCATCATAGCATCAGCAATATTATTCATGACAATAGAATCTTTATTTCTCTGTACCTGTCTAACAGCTTTGTGATATCTAGCTCTGGCGATTCGCATTTTTTCAGCAATCTCACCATCCCTAGGTTTACCATCTCTAATATTGATGAAATCACCATTTTAGCTACAGACCTCCATCCTAATATCTACTGTCTCTGAGAAACTATCAAGTTTGTAACATCCGTGGAAATTTTGTCCATAATGGAACCATTGCAGGTGTCTACTCCATCCTGGTAAGAGAGAGAATTACCAACTTGTGTGTTAGTATTGATACCAATGTCTTTGACTTATTTATTAAGTAATATACCTGATAGAAATTTTGCATTCCCAAATATAGTCACTCACTCACAAATGTATGTCCACAAACGTTCACAAAAGACATGGAATGATTCAGCAATAAACAAACTACTATTCCCAAATCAATCCTAGGCTTCTGGAGATATTAGGGTATATTTGCAAATAGCAATAGTCATTGAGTGAAAATATAAAATTTTTACACTAAGTATAACTCATCATCACTTGCTGTGCTAAAAATAGAGCAATAATAAAAAATATGGCTAGGCACAAAATATTCTTTACCCATTTCACTTATTACTGCCCACCATGCTAACATAGATCTACCATTTATGATGGAGACTTATTAGCCAAAATCTAAAATAGTTAGAATTAGTGATAATGGCTAATTTGGGCCTTTACCAAAAGGACTTATATTTTGCCAAATGGACTCTTGGATATTTGAAAAGTAAAGCGATATGGGCAGTAACATTTATCAAAGATCTACTAATTGACTCCCCCACTAAAACAGTATGCAAGCTTTGCGCTCTTGAGAACTCCTCACCCAGGGTGACCACTTAAAATAGAACCAACATTGCAAATATGGAGGTTTTCATGAACAAGACACCCATAATACAGCTACAACCATGGTTTTTTAAATACATGTCAAATTGACTATCACATTCTTTGAAAATATCACAGCAAATTCACCTGATACATAATATAACAAAACAACCCAAGTCAGGGTCACTGAGTAACAATATCACGAGCTGTTGTGTGAATTAATGTCACTCGTGCCTGCAGGGCGAGAGTGATATTAATTCGCACAACAGCTCGTGAAATTGTATGAAGTGCCCTGATGCGTGGTTGTTTTGTTTTTATCACCTGGTTTTACCTCAAATTTTCAATTATAAAGAGAGACTATTTTCTGCCATTACAAAAATGCGCCTTTGTTTGGTTTGTGACGTCATCAGACATCTGAAATGACGATGATGTCATAACCATCGTTGAATCCACCGGACAGAGAACAGACGAGGCATGTAAATTTAGAAATGGCTACTGCGCCAGTTTAATGGCAAAACAAAGACACACATTGACATTCATACAAACATTCATACCACACATAAAGAAACAAGACACACAGAAAGGAACCTACTGCTCCTAGACCAGCTGACATTAAACCGCAGTGGCCTCGTACGGCGTTACATAATTAACTGAGACATAATTTAGACAAGCACGATAATTAGATAGCATAAAATATATTAAATATATACAAATGATACTATGAAATATATACAAATGATACAACGAGGAACATTCAAGAGGAAAATGAAATAAGAACAGTATACATACAAATAGAAATTTGAAAATTTTAGATTACAACAAAACACATGTAATTATACAACCGGAGACCTGGGTAACTTTCTGAGCCAAATTTGGCAAAATTTGAATTTTGAGAGAGAATTTTTTTTGTTAAATTTTGAGATTTTTATTTTGTTGGGTTTAGGGAAGCCCCGGAGAGAAGAAGGAGGAGAAAAAAAAGGGGAGCGGAGGGTGGGTGCTCAAGAAAAATGCAACCCTGAGAGGCAGGAACAGGGCTTCTTATATGAGAATGAAAGAATTCACAGCTTATAGAAAAACTGTGAAGGAAGGAGGCTCAAAGGAATGAGCAGGAATGAAAGCACCTTGAACAGCTGAGAAGCCAGAGAAGGTGAGAAACACAGACATGTACAGAAAGTTGACCCACAGCCAAAAAACTTGACCAGAACAAAGTCTGTGCAGCAGCAAACCCTCGCGTCTCTGTCCGGCTTCAATGGACCTTAGCACTCGCACTAAGCTATCATTAAAAAATATCACCCTTGAAGGGTGGTATTTTTTACAATATCATAGGCCCTGATATTTTGACTGTAAACAGTGATATTCACAGCCAACCAGGTGATAATATCATCTTTAGGAACCTACATTTGTCCTGCGCAAATATGAGAAGTATATATTTTTCACTATTTGGTATGTAGACAAATTTGTAAACTTGAAAAAACGAACATATACACAAATTTAGCATTCGTGTAAGTGTGAAATATTGCTTTTCACGAATTTGTGTAGGTGTAATTACGAACTTGTAACCTTAAAATTGGCTAAAACTAACTCTAAACCTAATTTTGACCCTAAAATTGAAAGATATAACACCTCCTCGAATGTTACTAATGGCAGGTACACCAATGAATAATAAATCACATGCACTTGTGTTAGTTATTACACATACTAGAGCACCTCGTTTTTTCATGTCCACAAATTCGCACATGCTCGTTTTTAGACCTCCACAAATTCGTGTACATGTCAAATAATGAAAAATATATACATGAATATGACTTCAAGTCAATAAATATCACTGCTGTTTCTCACTGGAAGAGCATTATGATTGTCAATCAGATGAGCTCAATTTCTTTCAAGATATTTTTCATGTACACATACATTCATACAATTTGATGTCCTTCAGTTTAAGGAAGAGTTCCAAACTGAAGAGAAGCAATGAATGAGTTTTATAATGAGTTCATATTTTGTCTGGCTGACATGATAGGCTTTTCACTGCTAGCTATTAAATTGTAATTCCAATGCCATTTGTAAGGGAATCATTTGGAACACTAGGATATAAATGCATCCAAGTTTGAAATGATGGTTCTGTTTTCATGTAATGACATGAGGCAATAATGCCGCAGTACGGTGTATGTAATGATAAACATTTTGAGATTTTTTTGGTAGACTTTGGTTTTCTTCTCCTAGAAATTGCATAACAAAGGAAAGAATCCCAAAATCTGATTATATCACATAACTCCTCACTGAAAGAATATGATTGGATGAAATTGACAGGATATTGGCTCCATGGCACATTCAAGATTATGTGCAAATGATAATCAAATAGTGTTATTTATTTATGAGGTATAAAGAAAAAGCTTGGTTGCATATATGTTTTTTAGGGCATTCTACCCTATTGTTACTGGTCTTCTCTGGAATCTTGTGGACCAATTTCGAGACAAAATAATGCACCAATTTCATCCAAACTTTGCACACGGGGTTTAATTTGCCAAAGATTGTGCTGATCAACTTTACGGGAACATGCAGTTTGTTTAAATTCCATTTTAGAGACCCAGGAAAACCATCCTAGAAAAACTGGAAAGAGGAGTCCTGTGATGTCATTGGGACGCTTCCCCACCTCAGATCTATTTATAGTTCACTGAGAATTTTGTCAAAACGTCAAGAGGTCAGCAATTAGGACAAAATACCACTGCATGCTTCATCAATGTGTTGCTTCCTTTCTGTGCCCTGTTATGTAGTAGCTACAGTTAAACAAGATAACCAGGGAGCAGAATGCCCTTTTAAGTGCCTTGTGCACGTTATTGCGCTGCCCTGGGGGTGCCCCCCCCTTGGGCAAGTCCTTGGTTTTGTAAGCAAGCTTTTTTGCACACACTGAAATTTTAACATTCTTGCCCCCAATTTTCTTTAAAAGCTACTGGGCACCTGCCACTACTTTCAGAGCCCTTCTTCACTGTATGTTACGTTACTGTCATAAAGTTTGTCCCCGAATCTTTAAACTAACATTTAGTGCCTTTATTGTGACATTTTGAAAGTATTTCTTGCCCAGTTCTACACACACACTCCCCAAGTGTGGCTATGGCTGCATTAGCCTCCTCTCCTGGCCTGTATGCATTCACATAGCAGGGCACAGGACTATGGCTGCATCACAGTCATCATTGAGGGGGGCACTCGCTTTCAATTCAGTGAGATTTGTTTTACAGCTTTTTGGGTTCCTATGACATAGTGGGGCTCTACTGGACTAATTAAATTAATTGAACTCACTTAATTCTGAAAAATATGCAATTGTGTTGACTGGTATTGTTTCATATCACCCCAATGTTGTGAATTTACCAGTTTGTGTTATTTTAATGCAAGTTGCATTCTATGTAGAATTGGCAGATCTAATCTTTAATTTCAAATAAGTACAATGATTTTTTTTTACTTGATTTGTGCAGTTGGTCTATGTCAGTGCTTGCTTGTACTCAATTAGTCTCAACAGGAAGTTTATTGAAAGTGGTGCAATCATATTACAAATCTAATGGACAATATTTCATGTGACATGTTATTTACTATTAGCTGACAATGATAAGAAAGCCTAAAGAAAAACATACCTTAATTCCTGTTCACATATCAAGTATTCCCTTAGAAGTGAAAAAAGCAGGTCAGCATATACTTTATACTTCAAGAATGTCCATTTATCACATGGAACACCTTGTAGCAGTCCTGTTTGATGTTAACTGTAAAAGTTAGCTGTTATCAACAACTTGTTTATACTAAATTTGTCCTAAAAGCATCCTAGTGCTAGCTAGATCCTGTGTTTACAAATTCGGTAGAAAGAATGCAGGAAGGAAGGAAGAAAAGAAGGAATGAAGGAAGGAATGAACAAAGGAATGAAAAAAGGCATGAAGGGAGGAATGTAGGGCATAATCACGAAATAAGCCCCGCACCTCTGACGGAATGAGTGGCAGCCTATGCTTTTCAATGGTCTTGCTCATTCCGTTATCGGAGGGCGGGGGCTATTTCGTGATTATGCCGAATGTAGTGGGGGAAGGAAGGGAAGGCCTCGAGATAGATAGACAGATAGATAGACAGCTAAACAGATAGATAGATAGATAGATAGATAGATAGATAGATAGATAGATAGATAGATAGATAGATAGATAGATGCAAGAGCAGTGTTGCCAATCGTAAATAAGAGAGCAATAACAAGCTGGTAAATTACTCCTGGGCAGAAAGACAGGAGAGTAAAATCAAAGAAAGGTGGATAGTTTGGGTCAGTGGGATGGCCAGGAAATGTGTAGTTAGCCAAGACAGCAGTGATCCTATGAGCCAAGATTTGACTGGAATATTACACAGAGGGATATACACTAACTACGGATACATGTGTGATTCACCCTTAGGACTCAGTCCGGGCAGCGCATCAATCACCGGTTTCCGGTTATGACATTTCTAGTTTTTCATGGATCAGCCAGACCATCCAATCTTTGTTGCCTTGTAAAGCATTTAATTAAGGACTTAGACCGAGCATTGTAGCATTCAGGACATCCCCTGTAGAGAGAGTTTATGTGCTTCCAAAGGAGCACGCCCTGTTAAAAGTGCGTATATAATTGTCCTCCATCCTAATTCCAAACAGTACAGATTGACATGACAATGACCAAATCCCATAAGGCCGTTAGGATTGTGGATGAAACCTCATGATCTCGAAGCTGCTAGTGCCTAAATTTTCAGCCTTTAAGCTTGTTGGGCTCCTCTTCGTAAGGTGATTAATTGATAATTAGTGACATATAAGTTCACCTAACCCTCGAATACACTTATTATAAATTGCAGAGATTACCACAGTTCGGGGAACTTTTTAACCACCTTGGTAGCTTGGCAGCCATCTTGGAATGTGGCGGCCATCTTGGATATACTGCAGCAATCTCAAAAACAATTTTTTATGGGTTCCATTGGAATACTTTGGCAAATTGTGTATTTGCAGTAAGATCACTCAATTTTTACGATATTTTTAAGGAAAATCTTGGAAAAAACAGAGTTTGAATGCCAACAATCTCGGTTTGGCAGCCATCTTGGAAATTAAGCCACCACCTTAAAAAATAAGCATTAACTTTAGAAAAGCATTCTAGAAAACGAAATTGGGCCCTCCCAACAGAAATATTGAAACAATTAACATACATTTGAAGTCGAATTTAGTCTGTCCACAGTTATTTGAGTCAAGAATTTGAGCGTCAACCGATTTTTGGCGGCCATCTTGAAAAATGGCAGCCATTGGGTATAAATTTTCAGTGGCTGCATATAAATATTTCAAAATGACAAGTAGGCATCTTATCTAAATTTTGTATGCATGCAACAACATTTATATGAAAATTGCATAATAAAACAGTTGCTACTTATCTGGTACTTCATCATTTTTTACCTTATTTTTGGTCAAAAATTGATTCAGACACCCTTTTAAAACTCCCGTTTTTCGCACAGTTGCGGCAGAAATTCGTAAAAAACATTATCAGAAATGAAAACTAGACAAAATTATCTTCAATTTGGTATAAAAAAAGCTGGCGAAACCGGGGGGGGGGGTGCAACAAAATCATTTTCTGAGGGGCTTGGGGGAAAAAATTGTGGGAAATGCAGATATTTTGAAAATATGGATACTCCAGGGGGGTCACTCCGAAACTGCAGATTTTTCTGTTTTTCAAAATTTGAAAAACATCCCATGTTTAGAGGGCAATTTCTCAAATTGGTGAGCACTCATATTGACTATATTTGTTCAGAAAATTGACAGAATACTTGGATTTCATATATCTGGTGAGAAATTTGTGGGAAAATTTGAATTTTCAAAAATTCAGCCATTTCAAAAACTGTAATTTTCCAAATTTCCGTAAGAATTCATGAAATATCCATAGTTAAAAGGTCAAAGTTTTGTCTGCAAAAATAATCATTTTGCATCACAGGTCTAATTCTAAAAGTAAAAGTTTCTAAAGTGTTATTGAGTTCTGATAATGTTTCAACTTTGTGGGCCTAAGTCTGACATAGTAACACTTCAATTCCCACCAATTTTGCTTATCAACAAAGTGTTGTCATGATTTCTTACTTGGGTGATCTGTTTCAGTCATTAACTTTTAATTTTTATTCACTTCTTACAATCAGCGGGTATGAAAATGATTATTTTCAATGTCGGATACATTTATATGTTGATTTAAATCCCTGAAATGTGTCATTAGAGGTTGTTATAGACAAGACTGAAATTTTAAGGCTATTTTGAAGATATTTTAGGTATTTGAATAAATTACTAAACTTAACTGTGACTTAAATATTAGCTCAGCTTTTTATAGCAACTACTTACACTTCCTGTTTAGGTAGTCACAGTAGATAGATAGAGAGATAGATATGGTAAGTGCAGCCCTCTAAGCCGTTCTGGGCACTCACAAGAGTAGATTGATGAGATGGGAGATAGAGCAAGAGTCCTCAAAATGCTACACACATACCCCATGTGAGGGATCTTTTACTTGCCCAGCATAGATACTGATACAGGGGGCCGCCAATTTAATGTCCCTTCCAAATGACATCCAGCTGGGATTTTGCTCATGAAGGTCACAGAAACAGGGGAAAAAATAGCGTTTTGATGAGCATCAGCAGCAATGGTGCATTGATGTGCATGTCCGATATAGACCAGATGGCGTTGGTGTCACTCACCCTCCCCAGGCCTGCTGCCACATAGCATTTAGCCAGTCCAAAATTATTATTTTTTAGCAAAATTGTGATTGCACTGGAAAGGGAAGATTCAAGAAAGAGCATTCTCTAATCTATTCTTTCTTATTCATCCTCATTTAATCTCACTCCTTCTGCCCACCCTGCTGGGTCCTCAGGCTGCCATCTTGCAAATCTCAGAATGAGGCTCAATGACTAATCTCAGAATGAGGCCTGACATATTTCTTTACCTTGGTATAGTGCCTCCTACATGAAAATCTGGTGATTTCCCACAATTACCTCCCTATTTAGGGGAGAACCGGATGATCTTCTGGTTTAAGGGCTATGGATTTTTGGTGAAAAAAAAGTTTTTATTTCAAGTCGACGCTGAAAGAAAAGTTTGTTCAGCACAAGAAAAAAAAAAAATCTTGTTTCCAACTGTAGCTGCTGCCTGGGATACCGTTATGTTAAATTTGCGAAAGAAGAAAAGTCTGTTGCTCTCCTACACAAAGAAAAATTGCTCGTCAACGTTGCAAACAAAAAAAAGTTTGTCACGGAGTAAAATCCATAGCCCCCCCAAAACTATCGTCTGGTTGGCTCTTACTTATTAAATAGAGGTGTTTTAACATGAATGATAACTGAAGTATTAAGGTAACTTGTTAAAAAAATTTGAAAAATGCGGTCAGTACTACTTCGACCTTCTGACTATGGAAATTTCATGATTTTTTACGGAAATTTGGAAAATCTCAGTTATTGAGAATTGACATCTTCCCATAGTTTTCTCACCAGATATATAAAATCCAAGTGTTCTGCCAATTTTCTAACCAAATATGGTTAATATAAGTGTTCACCAATTTGAGAAATTGCCCTCTTAACATGGCATGTTTTTCAAATTTTGAAAAACAGCAAAATCTGCAGTTTCGGAGTGATCCTCCCTGGAGTATCCATATTTTCATTTCCCACAATTATCTCTCCTTATTTACTATGTATAGGTGTTTTCCCACGAATGATAGTGGAAATTGGTTAACATGGAAGTGTTACTATGTCAGACATAGGCCCACAAAATTGATATATTTCCTGAAACTTATCAAAATTTGTGAAAAACTAAATTCTGAAAATTATCTGTGTGAAACAAAATAATTGGTCTTCCAAATGAAAATTAACTAATTTACTGAATAATTGTAATTTTCATTAATTTCAATCACAATTATGATAATAGGGTCGGTACTACTTCGACCTTTTGACTATGGAATTTCATGATTTTTTAAGGAAATTCGGAAAATTACAGTTTTTGAAATGACTGAATATCTGAAAATTCACAATTTCACACCAATTTCTCAACAGATATATAAAATCCAAGTGTTTTGCCAATTTTCTAACCAAATATGGTCAATATAAGTGCTCACCAATTTGAGAAATTGCCCTCTTAACATGGCATGTTTTCAAATTTTTAAATAATAATAATAATAATAATCTTTATTCATGCTAAAGGCACATGTAAATAAATACAAATATATATTCATTATTTACATATTTACATTAATAAATTAGAGATATAAAAACATGGAGTAAAAACTTTGTCATTCAGTACATAAAATTGATAAAATCGAATTTATGTCACATCTATCTAAAAGCCAATCCTCCGTGCTCCTGTCTCTCATAGTACACAATTCTCGAACTTGTTCTGCAACCCTCATATCACATTCTTGACTAGAATCCTTATACCTCTTAATTATTGTTTCTAACATAACACCAGTTGGACACCTTAAAATACTCCAGAAATTCATGTTACAGTGACTAGAAATATGACGGAAGTTATTGCTAAGCCTTGACACATGAAATAGTGATGATTTGAAAACACTACTAACCGACTTGTTCTTGTGAAAAACTCCAGACACGAAAAATTTGCTAAAACGCTTGTACATACTAACTTGAATTGGACATTGCATGGATATATGAGGTAGCAATCTACAATGGGTTTTGTAAGGTAATTTCCATATGCGTCTGATAGATTTTCTCCATGCTACATTTAACTCTTCGATATGACTTTGATCTAACATACACAAGTTACTTCCATATAGACTAAGACAATACTGCTGGAACAACCTATTTTTTACATATGATGACACTTCACTGAAAACAGCAAAATCTGTAGTTTCGGAGTGACCCCCCTGGAGTATTCATATTTTCAAAATTCCTTCATTTCCCACAATTATCTCCCCTGATTTACTAAATATAGGTGTTTTTCCATGAATGATCAGGGAAATTGTTTAACATGGCAGTGTTACTATGTCAGACATAGGCCCAAAAAATTGATACATTTCCCGAAACTTATCAAACTTATCAAAATTTTGAAAATTAGCCGTGTGATACAAAATAATTGTTTTTTCCAGATGAAACTTAACTGATTTACTGAATAATTGTAATTTTCATTAATTTCAATCAAAATTATGATAATATGGTTGGTACTACTTTGACCTTTTGACTATGGAAATTTCATGATTTTTTACGGAAATTCGGAAAATTACAGTTTTTGAAATGGCTGAATTTTCTGAAAATTCAAATTTTCCCACGGTTTTCTCACCAGATATCTAAAATCAGAGTATTCTGCTGAATTTCTAACAAAATATTGTCAACCCTAGACCCGCACAACATTGTGAAAATGCCCTCCAAAAATGGCATGTTTTTCAAATTTTGAAAAACACAAAATCTGCAGTTTCGGAGTGACCCCCCCAAAGTAGCCTTTTTAGTGAAATTAATAAATAGAGGTGATTTATTGTTAAAAACAATGCTAGCCTTCATCCAAACTCAGTATGGATAGTTATTGTTATTTCTTTCTAGCATCCAGAGAGTGCTACATGTAAACATCGGCCACATTTTTGTTGATGAAATGAGGATTTCTGTGAAAAATAGCTTCCCGACACCCCCTATTTTGAGGCCCCCCCAGTGAGAAAAGTATTCTGAGTTTCGAAGTTCCAACTTCATATTTCTTCGTTTAAGAGGTGGTCTGGTACTGTTACAGGAATTGAAGTTGAACGATAACTCCATAGTTGATATGATGAATGATTTATTGATGAAATGAAGGTATCATAAAAACCCTGCAAATAATGCAAACACATGTTTTACCAAAGGTATAAAGTTACAAATGTGCATAAAATATATTTGCAGAACAATTGAATTCGACAATAGTAGAAATGTAAATTGATAATATATAATTGTATAGACAAAATGCTAAACCATAAGGAAGCTTACCCTAGTTGGGGTTTTATCCTTCTATAGCCAACATGTGGCATAAATGGTGGCCATTGAAAGTCACCTGTTACCAAACAAAAGTTTACATAAATGTCTAGCTAAAGTTACACAATTATTTAAGTCAATATTGATTATGACTAAAGTCTATTTGTAATTCATAAATATTCTTTATAGAAATATAATTTAGTATCAAGTAACATTTAATTATTCTAGTCTAATTACTCTACTCTATTTAATACAAAGTAAATGTGCTTATAAAGTAACTTTGCTAATTTTACTAAGCAGAATAATAAAGAAACATACCTAGTATGAAATGATGTTGAAACCCATGCTAAAGAGCTTAAGAGCTCAGAGCAGTGTTGCTTGTCCAGCAGCTAACATGAGAATGACTCAAACTGAAGGCTTAATTTAACAGCTGAACTTTGATTGGATTGTGGGTAAATTAGAACTTGCAGGTGCTGTCACCTGTTGTAATTATTAATTTGGTTAGAAATGATCATCAATGAGAAATGGCAAAAGTCTCTCTGCCACAGTACCTATGCAAAATTTTAGGCCATTCCGAGAACGTCATCCGAACAGCTCTGCATAATTTTCTCTGAGACAGATCATTAAAACGATTTTTACAAACTTTACTGTCCCTGTCAGATTTACGTGGCATTCCAAGTTGCTTCCATAGCTTGACGTTGTGACAATGTCAGTTCTGGCATATGATTTTGAGTAATATATAGCAACATTATGACATTGTCACAACGTTGCTCAGATTGGCTTCTCACCAAACTTAAAATGCAATTGGGCCATTCCGCAGAAAACAAGGAAATGGGTGAACAAACTGAATTTCCACCTGCAAAATACCCAGCTAAAATATTAATACCAAAAGTCTGTGTTTCAAGAAAATTGATCAAAATCAGTTTTATAATTTCCGTATTTTCCATGGAATGACCAAATTGATTTAGAAATGGAATGCTAGATGCAGTGTGTAGCAAGCGTGTGTAGCAAGGGTGTGTAGGAAGCGGTCACCTTCTTGTCAGGGTTAAAGCACAGCACCTCCAGCTAGACTCCCTATAAAAATATTTGACAGCCTGCATGGATAGTGGAAGCTGTAAAAAATGAGGAAAAAATTTGATTAATGCTCAGAAAAAAATCACGTATTACAAATTAATGTAAAGAATAATGAGAGCATTGTGTAAAATAATTCAATAAATGTCATGTGAAGCACCTTAAAATGGATGGCAATAAAGAAGTGCCATAATACGAAATGAAAAAATGTAATTCATGGAGAAACAAGAAACATGGCCACTCCACTGACTGCAAGATGTTGTGACATATGAAAAATTGCTGAACAGAAAATGGAAACGTGATACGTCCACTTGCTGGAGACACTGAGCTGAAACAAGAACTACATGTGATACATGCAATCATGCTAGTAGTGAGAAACATTAACATCTCCAGTGACTTCAATTTCACAAATTCCCGTATCATAGTGTTCGAATTATAATAAGCAGAGTGTTTTGGATGACTGTAACAAGTGTATTCGTGAAGATAATCTGTCATTAGGCCCATTTTGCCTCATTGAAATGGAGAATAATGAGGTGCAGTCGCATTATCATCCTAATTTTATGTGCAGTTATTTTAGAATTTGCAGACTCTGGATACTGGAATATTCAAATTCAAAAACACTTCGAATAATTTGCCAGGTTATAAAAAAAATCAATATGTGCACAGCACTGTAAAAGTTTAAATGATTGAGTGAGATAGCTGCATATTCGTTTGAGCTAACAATGCTTTTTATTTTAAGTTATGAAAACAGACAGATTATCATACCTTAAAACAACAAGGTATGTTAGCCTAAAGGAAATATGCAACCATCTCACTCAATCATTTAAGTTTACTTAAAATTCTAAATTTTACATAGAGCTCTCCGCTTTTTGGCTGTATGAAAAAAGCTTCTTCTTTCTGACCAAATCCATGCACCAGCAGTGTTGCAGTTGGGACTTCCAATGGGAATTACAGCTGCAGGGAATTCCCATGGGCATAGTATCACTAGAGTGTCTTTGAGTTGTACCACAATGAATGCAAATCACAAGGAAACAAACACAACATTTTTGGTTAGGCGTATATAGAAATCTCACATCTTACCTGTTCCGCTTGAGATGCATTTTAAAAATTGCATCAAACACTGACTTATTTGAGGAGTGGCATTTTTGGATCATGGCTGAGATCCATACACAGAGGTACCAAGTCCAATAAGAGAAGAAACTGTGTAGAATCGATGTACTCAATGCTAGAAAAGAGTCATCAAATTTGGAAAAATCCATTAACAGTGTCCTTTGGAATCAGGTACCTTAAGTGTACACCATCATAAAGGAGACAACATATAAATATAAATTGAACAGCATACAGTTGGTAGCAAAGTATTCAACCCATGATGTTATCCCATAGACTTCTAAAGTAAAGGGACATTGCAAAAATGAGTCTCTTGGCATCAGAATTTCTCAAACCATAAACAATATGATGCTTATTAGACAATGTGGCGTAACTAGGGGGTCTTATGCGGGAGGCAGCTTGGGGCACGTGATTCTTTGGAGGGGCACCTGCTACACTTAAGAGGCACTTTTTGTAAAAACCTGCGGGGGTGGCTAACAAGCCATGGAATGTATTTCTTTTTTATGTTGCCATGACAACAATCACTAAGGATGATGACCTGCAAGTTTTCATTTTTTTGGTGGGATTATTGCTTAAACCTTAGTCTTAAACACATGCAAAACACAACCTATACCCAACATTTTGGCTGTTCTTGGAGAAAAAAAACAATAAATATTGACATTTGACCTACTTTTGAACAGTGACCTTGACCTAGATATTCAAGGTCAAGGGTCCATTTGCTATTAAGAACTAGGTTAAGGTTGGAGGAATGCAATAAGGTGCTTGAAAAGCTGTGGCAAGGTGTACAAGAGGTTAAAAAAGACAAATTTAGGAGAAAAATGTGAAATATTTGCCCGTATTTGACCTTTGACCTACTTTTATAGACAATTGTGACCTTTGACCCACTTTTGTTTTATAATTATATTTTATACCCCTGTGTTAGAGCATATTTGGATATCTAAATAAGCTGTTTTACACCAAATAGGCCATGCTATATGGACAATTTGCTAAATATTTCCTTGTTTGCATCCTCATGTTTACGCCTGGCGTACTCCCTTAGTTACCATGGCAACCAAAAAATTCCAAAAAATATTATTGCCCCAAATCCTCAAAATTATTTGCATGCACTTTATTTTCCAGTCAAAATATTTGTCAATGACTGACAGGCAATCAAATAACATGAAAAAAATGTTAGATTTGTAAAATGCAACTGACATTACCATGGTTACAGCCCTCTCTCTGGAAAACCATGTGACTTTTGTGATTTCTGTCACTTGCTATATCTAAGTTAGTATTATTGGCCAGACAGGATGTAACTTTGGATAATTCAACATTACCCTTCATCACTGCAGCCAGGCTTAAAGTATGCTGATTATTTTGAAAAAAAAGAAAAATTCGAATAATATAGGTGGCGCCACAGTCAAATTGGAATGAGTGCCCACAAGTTTAAAAATAGTTTCCGAACATACAGGTAAAAAACTCCGCTTAGGTCACCTACCTGGATCGCGTTTCCTTTTTGAAAAAAGTTCCTCTGAAGTTGGTATGTCTTCACCTCAGGTACTGGACTGAAAACAATGGCCACTAGGGGGTGCTGTGGTAGGGTCATAAATCATGGTATTTGAGAAAGAATGAACACAACAAGTTTCCTTACACTTCTACTTGTCAATTGCAATTTTTTACGTCATTAAATTCACAGCTCTCAACAGAGGCCACCTATCAACAAATGGTAATTTTGAGTTTCACAATTTTTCCCTTTTGAGGATTTATGAAAAAAAAGGGGTCTGACATTGGTCAACATAGCAGCTGTTTCCATGGAAACCGCTGGCTCTAGGAAAAAAATTTTGGTGAATTTTTCTTAGCGAGACTTACAGCTTCGAAACGGTGTATGGCACATTGCAAAGTCTGACGGACCCCCGGCCACCCCCGCAGGTTTTTACAAAAAGTGCCTCTTAACTGTGTATGTTAGCCTAAATGAAGGAGTTCATCAAGCAGAGAATGCTTTGCCGAAGTGGAAATCCACATGGGGGATGGGGCTGTCTAATCTGGGACCTGCATCATGATTATACAGCATGTGGGCTACTAAGTCTGCTGTCAAGGAACCTAAATCTTTTAGTGGCATTCACTTCATATGGGGTCAAAACTTTCAACAATCGATCAACCCCATAGCTTACATTGGAATAGCATTGCTTACATGGAATAGCATTGGGATAGCATTGGAATAGAATTGGGATAGCATTGGAATAGCATTAAAGCAAGGTGGTTGAATATATTTTTCAGGCTATGGCCTACATGCTACATCTTGTAGATGACGAATTCCGACCAGATTTAGTTGTCTTTCATGAGATGTCAAACCAACTGTTCATATTATACGGCATCCATTATCATACATAATTTCACATTTGAAAACTATGTGAAATTCAGCTCAAAATATACATGAAGTGATTCTGCCAGACTGGCAAAATCAACCACAAGAGACAGTGACACTTGATGATTTGTTCAAAAGTTGGATATTGCAGGTTATCTTTAATGGGACAGAGTAATTCACTTTTTGTAGTCAGCATCTCAGATCCAGAGCAGAAATATCTGCTTAGCTCTAGCTTCAGCTCAGGCTGGCTATATTACTTCGGCGACTTTAAATACACAAACTTTCATTCGTCATCAATTTCTGTGTTCAAAGAAATACTTTGAGTGTTCAGGAAAGTAATGATTTTTTTTTATTACTAAACTACAGAAGGACCTCGTGGCTGAGTTGGTAAGGCAGCCGCGTCTTAGCAGAATGCATGGCTTCTTAAGTTTTCAAATGTTGCGAGGTTGTGGGCCAAGGTTCGAATCTCGGCTGGGGAAATATATTTTCATTAAGTTAATGGACATACATGATCATTTCATTCAATAAACATAGGCCTATGTCTGATTTAGGCCTACTACTGCCATAAATATTTATTGACTACACTAAGTGTAAATATTAAAACGAGTTCTGAGTTCATTTATTTGCAGTTCTGCATTTTTGTAATAGCAAGGATGATCATCCTATTGTTTGTGTCCCCTCATTGCTGCAAGTCGTGATAGCTAAGTCAGGAGGGCAGTGGCTCACAATAGATGAGTTTTTCAAAGTTGCAAGTTTGTGGACCCAGGTTCGAATCTCGGCTTGGGAAGTAATTTTGTCTTAATTATTTTCAATGCAAGCATGTTGAGACAGATATACGTATTAAAATACTTTATAAGGTAAATATAATCTGAAGTATGAAACTGCTGTTTTTGCTGTAAATTTGGATATAGGCCCTATTGCTCTTATTAATTTGCAATTAGAATGCATGTAAAATTCAATACAAAATAATTCTTTTAGCAATCCAGTGCTGACTACAATTCTTTTTTTATAAAGAATTTTTTATTTACAAGTAGAAATGAGATATTCAGATTCATGGCCATTCAACCTCAAGATTCAAAATTAAATAGATACAATTATTTATTTCATCATCTCCAGAAGAATTGAAATGACATAGT